>VYXC01003396.1:320490-472009 GCA_013397175.1 Platysteira castanea
AAAAAAAAAGAAAAAAAAAAGAAAAAAAAGAGAAAGTTCTGGATCATCCAGAAAATAGAGGCAAAATTTTGAGCAAGTGGACAAGGGCAGGGCCTCCTCTGACCTGTTGCTAAGTTTAGGGACCAGTTTTACCTACTCCCTGGGAAATTGTGATGTTCTCAGTACTATTTTTAAAAGAAGATGTGGCAGTACATGTCACAGAATCCGGTCTTCAGATGTTACTCTTTTGCTCTGCCTCCTCAATAAAAGGGAGAAAACTTTGGTTTTCTCAACAATTTCAAGTGAAACATCAAGGAAACACATGAAACAGCACAGCATTGTGGAAACAGAAACAAGGCAGCAGAGACAAAGGTTATTTTGTGTGGGGTCAATGCTATAACTGTATTTACATAGCACATTATTGTACATTCACAGAATTTGCTGGAATATTTTAAACAAGTCTCAGATGGAAAATGCTTGGGTCTGTCATAGTTACCAAATAACATAATGAAAGCAAATTCAGTAGGTACTGCCTGTAATGAGCAACAGCCCCCAAAGATTCCCTGAGCTTCCCACTTGCAGCAGCATGAGAAACTACATTCCCATCCCACAAGGACTTTAAGAGAACAAATTCCCTCCCTCAACTAGTACAAAGTTGAAGTCTCAAAAGCACTTACGTCCTGGTTACCCAGCAAAAAAACTCACTGGGGTCAGAAGAGTTTGGGTTTGACCTTTTTAACACTTTAAATGAATCAATTCTGTCAGTGTTTGCTTCCCAACGAGAAGCTGCTTCAATATGAGAGTCAAACACCAACAGAGATGCTGAAACCAAACACTGACCTTTGTAAAACTCTTCTCTGCCATTGCATTCACCCCTCAAGAAAAAAGAAAAAGATTCCAGAAAAAGATGCACATCTGGGGAATCTGGTTCCTGACAAAGCAGCAGCTTTTGAGATCCCTTCCCAAAAGGATCTCTGGGCCCTATAGCAATGCTGGCAATTCCTTGCCCACTGTGGATGATGGCTGTTTTGGCATGCTGGTGGCCATTCAATCCATGCAAATGAGGCCTTATAACAACTATTTCAGGCCCCAAACATCATTGTCACCCCAACAAGCACCTTTTGGGTCTCCTGGTGCACCCAGATACAGGCTGTTAATCAGAGCAGCACTCCCAGTGCAGCACAGGGGATTAAAAACAGCTCCAGCTCAAAGCGGGGGATTTGTGCTCATCCTCAGAGCTTCACAGGGGGCACATTTATTGTTCCAACACCAACAAATCCTCAGATGGAGGGATGGGAAGGGGCAGCTGCAGATTTACCTAAAGGGGGTTTCACTGCACACCCAACTCTGAAATGATCCCTGCCAAAACGAGCCCAGGGAAAGGAGCAAGTGATGAAGAAGCAGGTGAGGAACCTGCAGGGGCTGGGATTCTCTCTATCAAGCACAGCCAGGCTGGCACACACAGCCCAGACAGCAGCCAGGAGCACCAAGTCTGGGTATTTCTTATGGAACCTTTCTGGGTGCTGTTAAAATGCTGCACCTTCTGCTCATGGAAAAAAAGTGACAGAAAAGCAGTGAACAGGTTTCACCTTTGAAAGCACCCTGACCCTTCAGCTGGGGACTGCCCAGATGAACCAATACCTTAACAAAACCCACACG
This sequence comes from Platysteira castanea, assembly GCA_013397175.1. NCBI lineage: Eukaryota > Metazoa > Chordata > Aves > Passeriformes > Platysteira > Platysteira castanea. Next base: position 322,129 of record VYXC01003396.1, read on the forward strand.
TCTCTAGAGACAGCAATTTTCGGTTAACTCCTCTGCTTTTACAGGGAGTCCCAGCATCTGGCAGAGCCTCCCAGCCCTGTGCCATGCTGAGTTCAGCTCCCCTGGCTGGGCAACCCTGCTTTTTCAAAGGAAGCTGCAAAGGCCCTGCTTCACGGCAGGGGGAAGCAGCCCCAGGGTGGGCATCCTCCTCCCTGCCCACCCCGACCCCACACTCATCCCCAGCCAGGGCCATGCTCAGGGTTTGCTCCGTGCCAGGCCATGGCTATAATTTCGAACAGGGAAAGGTATCAACATCTCAAAACAGTTTAATTATTCTGAGAATGCTTAGCTATTAGCAAAGACAAGAGAGCTCAGGGCTATTTTTCAGCATTAATTTTCCATTTGAAATGAATTCCTTTTGGTTACACTTTTTAAATGTTTCTTTTAATTAGACGCAATTACTTCAGAAGAATTGCTTTTATTTCTAAGCCTGAGATCTCAATGATAAAGCTGTTAACTGGCTGAGCTGAATGCTGTGTATGGCTCATTTAGCTGGTACACTAAAGTATATTGAACTAGGAAATTATACAGTGAATCAGCTATTAATTCATTTTATGATCCTTTCACTCTAACATCCTGAATGAGATCTTTGGGGGAAATTTAGTCACAATACATATAATTGTTCAACTATATATATGCCACTGCTTTACTGCTCTGAGGTTACAGGCTGCAGAGATAATCAGAGTGAGCTGTGCAAACAGCATTGACTCCTGACTCTGGTGCTGCAGGGAGCATCCTCAGAGCAGGCAGAAGCCAAGCACAAGCCATGGACACATCCCCTGTCCAGAGCTGGGAAAAATAAACCTGAAGCTGTGCTGTTCGAAGTCCACACACCAGTGCTGCCAAAGGAAAACCTGTGCTTTCCCTTCTGGGCCCAGTTGTGTTATCACAACATTTGGGGCAGGCAGGAGCTGCTGGGGAGAACCAGGGACGGTTCATGTGGTGCTGGCTGAACGTCAAACCTCAGCAAACCACCTGAGAACTGTGGGTGGGGTTTTCTCCAAGGGTTCTGTCCCTGGGAGAAAATCACTACATTCCCTCAGACCATGTAGTACGTGAATCACAACTTGTACCTTTCAAACTTGGCTGGATTTGGGGTTGGTTAAGCAGCTTCTACAGTACTAGCTGATCCCGTGCAGGCAGGGCAGCCCTGGTATGAAAAAACACCAATGCAACACTGGATCCCCTCCCGTGTGTCCACGGCAGCACCTCACCCTGCAGCTCTGCCCCTCCTTTGGGTGTCTGCCTGCCTGATCCTGCTGCGTGGGGCAAAAGATGTCACAGTGGCAGCACACATATCCCAGCAGGGAGCAGGAGATGGGCTCTGACCCTTCACCAGCTCCTTGGAGCCTGCCTGGGAAATCCATGCCTGGGCTGAGCCCTTTTGTCTAAAATCTTGCCCATGTCACTGCTGGATTTCAGGCCATTGATGGTCTGTGATGCTGATTTAAACTCATCCTCACAGCTCAAGAGGTAATTAAAAAAGTCTGGTGGCCTAAAAAACGTAAGAAGGATTTGTGTTTAAATTTCCAGGAATTTTCCTGTGGGGAACACCTAAATGCCACTCCCATCCCAGAGTCAGAGTGGGAACCCAGCAAGAGCCCCATATCCCAGAAGGGATTTTCCAGCAGACCATAAGCCCTTCTAGCATTGCAGCAGGGCTTTGGATGCATGTTAAGCAGTTGTAGATACTGCAGAGTCACCATATGGATATCTTTGTAATTGAAAATGTAATGTAAACCTTGGCATCCAGGGCTGTCTTCTGGAGAAATCATTGTGGAAATGTCATATAATTAATGAATTGCATCAGCTATCAGGGAAAAAGACATTTTAACCATGGGATCATGGGACTTTATTACTGTAGATGGACTAAATCTATATCTTCCAGCATAGATCAGTCCTGACAAAAGTCTGAGGTTGCCAACTGGCCAGGTTTGTTTTTACTAACTTAGCTCTCTTATTATTTTAATGAAGTTCAACTGATGCTGCATAGAAGCCAATTTCTCTAAATGCTGCCAATAAATTAAAATAAAGATGTTGTGTGTGAAGATTGGCAGGTGTCTCCCTGCAGATTTTACCGAGCTTCCAAGCAGAGCCCTCACTTCAGCAAAAGCCGTGGCCAAACGTTGCCTGTGGAAAGCAGCGAGGCAATGGAGCTTGGAGCAATTAGCAAAATTGTAATTAGTGCCAGCTCAGCACCTACCAGCAGGGGTGTGCAGAGAGAGGGTCCCTTTGGACCATCGGGATGCAGGTCTAGGGTTTGTAGCAGGGGCTTTGGGCTGGTGCTACAGCCTCTGTGGGGACGTGGGATGAACCTCCTGCCCTGGGACTTGGGCCACATCAGCGTCAAGGTGACCATAACTCAAACCCACACTGTGGCTGTGGCCAGTTCTGTGTGAAATGCAGGATTCAGCAAAACCCCGCTCCCTGAGGGACTGATTCCCTTGTGACTGCAGCCCACGAGTGCCTGTGAGGCAGGCAGAGGAGGGCTCTGGAGCTGGGACAGGGCTGGGCTGCTGCCGGAAGCAATGCAGCTTGTGTTTCCTCCATCAGGAGGGGAACCAGCCGAGATTTGCTTGGTCTGGGAATTCAGTGGCAAAGTGCCACTGCCACAGCCTGCACGGGAGGAAGCTGTTGGGTGAGCACTCGCTGCAGCCTGCGCTTCCCCAAGCACAGAGCTCTTGTTCTTCAAAGCATCTCTGGAGGTCACAGCACCCACATCCTCCTGGATTAGGCTGCTGGATTTGGAGAAGAGAGGCCATCCATCCCCTCCTCAGCAGGGGAACAGCCCAGAACCTCAGGTGGGAGCCACGCTGTCCTGCCCACACAGCTGCGACACCCAAATGTCCCCACATCATCTTTGCTGCCCTGCCTTGCAGTTCCAGGAGACTTGGTACTTAGCTGTCCAAAAGTGTTTGCTTAATCCACACAGGCTTAGTATCCAAAAATGTACTGTCCAGGAAGCAGAACTACCAGGGTTATAACAAAACTATGCATTAGTATCAATTGCTTCAGTTAATTAGCCATATAAATTTGTACTAATGGGGTACCCTTAATTATATTTATCAGTTAACAAAGCAGCTTTCTAGTATTGCCATTTTCCATGTTTTCATACATTTAGTTGGTGAAAAGTTTCAGTGAAATTCTTTGAAAATTCAAAAAGGCACCTGTGCTCAAGCCCTCCCACACTTCCAGGAATCCCTCCCAGGCTGGATAGCTATCCCTAAGCTTTTTGCTTTGCACTTTTGTTACATTTGCACTTATTTCAGCAGCTGAAACCACCTGAAAAGTGCTTTCCTACTTAAAAAAAAAATGAAGTTATCTGAATTTTGCACAATTTTGCAGCTGAACAGGCTCCATCCACCTCTGATGTGACAAAGTCTTTGGCTACTGAATCCCATATTTGTCACCACAGGCATGTCCATCTTATCACCCTTTTCATAAGACAGAAGGGGTGGAAAAGGTTTCACAGCTTCAGCTGGAAGCTCAGCCTGCACTGTGCTTTCCCTGCAGAATCTGGCCAAGATTCTGGCCTGTACCTGCCAAGGACACACTCATGGGGAGGCTCAGACCATTCAGACAAAACACATTTTCCCCTTAGACCACAGCTGCAAGTTGAGTCAGCCTGGACCAACCCTTCAGACTGTGCTCCAGCGTCCCAGCTGGAGCTGCACACAGACCCTTGTGCTCTCACAGCTCACGCAGTTCATTTGTGATGTCCCCTTTTCCCTCCTCTGCCTCTGGCAGTCCAGTCTTCATCTCCACTGGCACCTTCCTCCTTATTCACGGTGCTGCTTGACTTCGTATCAAGCAGAGGATGGATATCTCTTTATCAAGAGAAATAAACCTCTCTCCAGAGGGGAAGGTGAACAGCCTATTGAAACACAGAGCCCCGCTGTCCTTCCTTGTATTGCTGCTGCCCAGAAACATACAGCAACAAACGATATGATTCAGTAAAGTTATTGAGTGCCAGGCCTTCACATTTGTCTTCCAGTGACTCTCAAGTCTTCCTTTTCTCTATTGAGTTCCATCTCATTGACTTCCTATAAACACTAATACAGACCACAGACCTGCAGACATGCCTGGAATACAACCCTCACCTCACCGACACTGCCAGGGCTGGGCTGGGGTCAAAGTCCAGACTAATGCAGTACAACTACTACAGCATTCAAAACCATGAGTCTCCTCCCTACCTCACACAAAGCCAAGCCTATTTTCTATTCGTCCCCTTTTCATCTGTGAAATTCAGGAACTTGTTCTGCTTTTTGAGATTTTTCCTTTCTTTATTTTTTTGCCTCAAACGGAAGCCGGTATTTGCAGGTATTCTCTCAATTCCCAAATTTTTTTAGGAGAAAACCACTCCCTGCCCCACATGGCCCAGACAATGAAACCACCAAGCAAGACAACTCACTGCATGACACGGAAATGCTGTTAATGCTAAACCAGGCTCAGAATTCAAAGCGTGCCTCTAATTAATCACCAGTTACCCGGCGTCGTTGGGCAGCATCTTCCATCTTGTTTCCCACACAATGGGCTTCCTCCCCTTTTGTAGTCACACACGTTCCTCTTCCTCCTGGGCTTGGCGACTTCCAGCCTCCCCACCCTCTCTCCTGCCATCCCACCCTCCCATCCATCCACCCCGTTGAAATATTAACCCAGGGTGGTGAATGGCTTTGCTGACTGATACATAAACAAGTGTCGTGTAGCTACCGGTCTGCCACAGTATCAGCCCTGTTTACATCTGAATGTTATCCCCCCTCAGAGATGGCTGGGATGATGGGGAAATGGACAGACAGAACTGCCAAGGAAGAGGAGCAAAATTAAGACCAGGAGCTGAAGCAAAGCTGAGGGGAGGAAATGGCCATGGGCAGTCTGTCTCCAGCAGCCCACCCTGCTACTGCATTTACTGCCCAGTCATTTCTGCTGGACAAAACATCATTACTGGCTCCTCTTCCCGTGCTCCCTGCAAACTGCTGCTCCCCCACCAGCTGTGCTCCCTTGAGTACATCACATAGGGGTTATTGTACTTTAGTATTTATTCTACTCACAACTGCTGCTTCTGCTGGGCTCTGGTGCAGGTCTTTTACAGAAAGGACATTAAAAGCTGCTCTGTTGGACTGGTTTGCCCTTTGGGTTTGTGCAGTGCACATACCAAGGGAATAAATCCTCTGCCTTCTTCAGACACAACACCCAGCCCTTGTGCTGCTCATAGGTTGGACTCTTTAGCAAATTTAATCACAGGGCTCAGCCTTCTTCAGGACCTGATTAGGAAGTGTCCTCCAGGCTGGTCATGGCAGAGGTGAATCTGAGTTTGCCTGTGATCCAACCCTGCCTGGAGCTTTACTTTGGATCCTGATCTCTGGCTGGCAGCAGGGACATCCAGCCAGCTCCAAAGCCTTGTGCTTCCCAAGTGCAGCCTTGCAGGCTCGAGCACAGGTGGGCACAGACCTTCTCACAAGCACAAGCACTTTCCTAACCCAGCACTGAGGGAAGCAGCAGCCTGGCAGGGAAGCAGTGCAGCTACCTGTGATTTTTCACACCTTCACAACCTACACCAGCTCCCACGCTCTCCTCTACTTTCCAGCCACTCTTTGTGGGATAAAACAGAGAATGTGATAAAACATCTGATGATGCAGGTGGCACCATCTGCTCCCTCACCAGCTGCTGCTACCACTTAACCACGTTTCTCTATGAAATATTAGAAAACCAAGGTGACCACATAAGAAGCAGCTTTCAGGATGGTCCCAGCACAGGAGAGAGCACTTGTTTTCTTAGCAAGTCCTGAACCTACAGCCACCAATTGTCATTCCTTTCCTATAAGCCAAGTGGGGTTCTGGTGTGATATAAAACCTGACACTGATGGAATCTCACCAGTTCCCAGGGTGTCCAGTGTGTCTCTACCCACAAACTTATTGCAGAGCTGAACACCAGGCCTCCAGCATAAATCATGAGACTGTGCAATGCACAGGCTGGAGTGACCACACTGAGGAGCACTTCAGCTTCTGTTCCATAGTACCCTGAGGAGAGAGAACAGGTCTGTTCTCCATGCAGGCTCTGTCAGGTGGGTGTGTGGTGTCTGGGCACACAGCCTGCTCAGAGTGATGCACTCACCAGCCAGCTCCGCTCCCTCTGCAGCCACCAGCTAAACCTGGGAGGGTGCATGCAGAAGTGCCTGCAGTGCTTTGGTTTTGCAGACCACAGCTGTGATTATGTTCCTGGAGGAGAGGATCCGACCCCATTCTCTAACCGTGCTCTTTTCCCATCTTTCCCATCTGTGTGCAGGGAGTTGCTCAGAGTAACCCATGTAGCACCTGAGGGGAAGTGCCAACACAGCCCAGGGTCTCCAGGAGTGCTAAGATACATTTATATTTTATTCAGGGTCACATCCAGCTGAAGTGTATCCTTATACTCTTGTATGAGAAATAGCTCCAACCAACCCACTTCAGAAAGCATCCTTAGCTACTGCAGTGACAGTTCTGTGTGAAGCTCTTGCTGATGTTGTCCTTCTGCAGAAACACGTGCAAGTGAGTCATGCTTTACCCATCACCTGAATTTGTCATTCCTGTGGAGTCCACTTGGAGTCAGATTCTACTGCTAAAGACCAAGAATTCAAAAACTGAAAGAAAGTAGAAAAAGCTGCTAAAATGAACAGCAAACCAAAGTCTAAAAACTTAGGGGTCCAGTGACAAAACTGCGCAGTTTCTAAGCATGAAAAAGATGGTGGTACTGTGGTATCCAAGGTACCCTCAAGTGCAGAAACTGAAACGGGTCTTGGGCGTTTCCTGCTGCCTGTATATCCAGGATATTTCATATCAAGGCAGGAATGGTTGAAATAGTGATCAATCATTATTCACATAAGACACTGATGCTATCATGCATCATTTGATGGTTATTTCAAATATGTCTGGTCTTAAGGGCAGATACAATAATTTCTCAATAGAACAGCAGTGGCTGGGCCCTGGCAGCCCATCAGGACAGTCATGTGCTTTCCTCTGTTAAAAGGAACAAAGTTGGTGTGTAGCTTCCCCTCCTTATTTGCAGTTTTTCTTTCCTTTAAAATGGCCTGGCTTTGATCCCCCCTCTGCCAGCATCTTCATTTTGCTGACTCCTCTCCAGGTGTGCTGGAAAGGGAGGCTGAACTTCAGAGTTCCCTTGCAAGTTAACTTTGAGCACACTTGTCAACCAGATTTCAACCACACAAGCATCTACCAAACCCAAACTACACTCTGTTCGTGCAGCTCACTGAAAATCAGAATGGAAATGTCTTTGGTCTATCAGAGTAAAGCTGATTTATGACAATTCACAGAGCCTTGTAACTTTTGATTATTGGCTACAAACACCAGTGCTTCAAAGCCTGCTGTAAGAGGACACAAACACAATTCAAACCCATTACATCTCACCTGTGCTCCTTCTACAACCGTGGCAAGCAGAAGCTGCTTATAGAATATAAAATTAGCAATCCTTCCAGACTCCAGCTCTGCAGCTCAGGGACTCCTCCCCGAGCCAGAAAGGATCATTTTGTTTAATGGACATGGCTGACAATTTCTCCCCTGCATTTGTCTAATTGCATTTGGAAGCTTCCTAAGTGGTCACTGTGGTTACAGAGCTGACCTGGGACGAGCTCCACCAGCCCCAGCTCAGTCCTTGTAGGCAGGCAGCACCCCACACGTCATCCCCCCAACAAGCAGGGGCTGGGGACATGGCTGGAACCTTCAGGTCACCTGCTGCAGGTTAAGAGGGTGCCAGAGCTGCCAGGTCTAGCACAGGAATTCCTTTGCAAGAGCACTGGGGTGCCTGGAACAAATTTTCCACTTGCTGGGATTGGAAATGCTGCTCTCCAGCAGTTAATCCTGCCCTCCTCACTAACTCTGCAATTCAGGGTGAGGACAGATTGAGGGACAGCGTGTTTTATCTTCCCTTTAACAAACAGCCCAACCAAACATAAAAAATCAGTTACATCCCTAGTCTAGAAAAATTTGCCTTTGTTTTAAAACAAAGACACAAAATTGGGAGTCACTGCTGAACTTTTACATTCAAAGGCTTTTCTTTGAGAGGTAAAATGTAACTAGATAAAAGTGAGTAACCAGTCAAATGCCTTTCCTTCTCCCCTCACTGCCAGGCTGTCCCCTGGCAGGGTGACTAACAGGAGCTCTGCCTGTCTGGATACCACTACTCTCACTTTTAGGGAGACAACTTGAAATGGTGGTTTCTAAAAACTCCTATTCCATTCAAACAGGGGCCAGAGGATGCAGCAGAGCCCGTGTGCTGAGGGAGATGAAGGCCTCAGCCCACACTTTGGTAGTGTCCAAAGCCCCAGCTCTGAGCCAGCACAGAGCAGAGCGCTGGGACAAGCACGGGGCTGAGCTGCTGCACAAAGCCCCATCCTGCTCAGCCAGCAGCAGGCCAGGCTCTGAGCCCCACCACACCAGCCATCCACGCCCAGGAGCACTGTTCCAGCCCCCTTGATTTCTCAGGCAGGGGCTTATTGCTCCCCAGTATCCAGCTGAGCCCCTCCAGAGCAGGGCTGATGAGGAGGCACCAAACACTCCACAGGCAGAGCCCTCCAAGGTGAGATAAGGAAAACCTTGTCTGCCTGATTCGAGTGTCTTCCTGCAGACCAGCATGACCCCAAGGCTTAGTCATGTTTGAAAGGTGTGCCTTTGGCATCAAAACACCTTTAGGGTCTGCCTAACAGCCATTTCCCATGAGAAGGGGGCTCATTCCACAGGGGTGCTGATCCCTCCCCAGGAGGAGAGCAGAGGCTGGGTGGCACCTGGGTTCACCACCTTTTGCAAACAGCTGCCAAATTCATCACTCAGGAGTTTGCTTGTGATGTATTACTTAAAAATATCTAGAAAATACATTATAGATGCAGGGTCTTTTCTTTGCCAGTTCATTTTAATGTTATTGATTATTCTTTAAATCACTTATTTTGATTTTGCTCAGAAGCATTTAGTCTTTGGGCAAAGGTACCAAAAGCAGCTTCTCAATTTATGGCTGCAGTTTTTGCTTCAGCAATTCATAGTCTGAACAACCCCTGCCTTTTGTCTACACCAGTAAAAGCAATTTTTACAAAATTCCAGGAAATTTGAAGTGCTTTTAGAAATTGTCCCTTACATTGATTAATCCTTCCCTTTTTTGGAGTTTGATTGTGACTTCACCTTAAGTGTAAAGATGATGGAGGAACCTTGTCAACAATGGGCTTTCCTATTCTTTTGAAACATTAGCAAGTTATTTAATGGCTTATTGTATTTTCCCTTTTATTCACTAGAACACTATTGAATTTTCTAATGCTAGCACCCAAGCACTTAGAGCTGCACACAGAAGAGCCCATGCCCCAACCACGACTCATTTCTCCTCCTGGAAGACAGTTTTGGCAGCTAACAAGCTGCTTTAGTCAAAGGGCCTGGTGACAAAGCAAATTAGCACCTCTGAAAAGCTAGGGCAAAACAAATACTTATGAAAGCCAACAAAAACCTAATATTCAGTGCAGCCAGATTGTGCAGTTACCCATTACAGGACTGCAGCAGTGACTAGTTTTAAACAAATGATCCCTCTCTTCACACCTGCCTGGCTCCTCCTGTCTTTGAGGTATTTGCAGTATTTTTTCTGTCTGTCATAAGATTTTTAGCTCCACAAGGGCCGAAGGAAAAGAAGCTTTAGGCTTAAAAGCACTTCTAGTTCACCCTCCAAGGAAAAGTTGTGTTGCAAGTGCCTCTGCATTTGCTCCCCATGCTGGAGAAGGCAGATATCCTCCTGCTGTGGTACTGCAAGGGTAGCCTGCAGCATCTCTGCTCTGCACTGAAGTTTCTCTGAAACTATTTGGAGATCTGTGCCCCAAAACCCAGCACTGAAAGTGCCAGCTTGACCAGACCACCACCCTTGGGGTGCCCAAGTCACACCAACAGCTCTGGAGGCTCTGGCACTGCCAGCAGCCTCTCAGCTGCTTGGCTTTGTCTGAAGCTCCTTCCCTTCCCCTGGCAGCAGGATGCTCAGGGATCAGCCTGTGCAAGGCTGTGGTTTGCTGACGGCTGCACTGGGAATTTCCTCTGCTGCAGCTTTGGGCAGCTCTTTGCAGAAGTTAACAACACGTGGCTGCTCCACCAGCCAGCAGCCTCCTCCAGTGCCTTCCTCAGAGCATCTCTCCCCCATTCCTGTCTTCTGGATGTCAGGTCTCAGGGTGAGCTGCCTGGACAAACTCTGGGCTTCTTGCTCCTGCTTGCCACGGTCACACCCACACCAGGCAGTGCTGCACCTCCCTGTGCACGCCAGCTTCCCCCTGCACAGGGATGCCCACAGTGAGCAGCACCAGTGCAGGGGCTTTTCCAGCCATGGCAAGGGAAGGGAACAGGCCACAGGGGTCTGAGCAGACAGAGGTGGGTCCAAACCCTGCTCTTTCCAGCTGTAGCTCTTTGAGTACCAGGCTAATAAATAATTCCAGGAATGCTCCCTTCAAGAAATGCACCCCATCCTCGTTCTCTGCATTGAGTGATGCTTGCAGGAGGAAGTGAGCTTCATTCCCAGGAGTGCCTTTCCCCTACAACTTTTGCTGTGTCAAGCTGAGCTGGCATAACCTAACCCCAGCAGGTAACGCCGCTGCACACCGCGTACCCTGACACGTCTCAGAATGGCCTCTGCTAGACTGAGCCTTGTGATCCCTGCTGTGATATCCCCTCCTAGCATCCCCTCCTGACTGAGCACAGAGCTTCATGGCTCATCTGTTTTGACTGTGGAGTCAAACTGCAAGGCCAGCACTGACGCAACAGTCCTGCCATTGTCCAGACACCCGTGCTCCCTCTTCCCCCTCTCCCCAAATAGCACCTCCTTCCCACTCCCCTGCCCACACAGGGCCTCTGGCCCTGTTGTTCTTTACATGTGCACCCCGAGCATCTCCATCCTGCCTGTTCAATGATTAACTCCTGGAGCTGCAGTTGTTGGAGCTGGGAGTTGCCCCTGTCCTGTAGTAAATAGCCAGGAGGCGAGGGAAATGCTTTTAGCCATCAGCTCAAGAGAAATGCTCATATCTCAAGACTGGATAAAATGTTGTCAATTTAAAAACAAAAGGCCAATGGATACTGCCCTAAGATTAAGAAGGTTCAGGAATCAAACTCATCTCTGGATAAAAAGCCCTGTTATGGTCATTCAAAACTCCAGTTTGTGGGGCTAACACTACGTACACCGAGCATCATACCTTTGGCACATGCCCTCACGGTCTGAAATCCCATGAAAATCAATTCCCAGCACAGGGAAGCTAAGTGGCAATTTCTACTGGTGTTGCTCAGCCAAATTTCTGGCAAGGGCAGGCTCTTGCCACTGCCAAGTGTATTGCACTGCCAGCATAATTTACTCATTGTGGTGGGGCTGAATGGGGGCTTGAGTACCCCTCCAGCATCCCTGTGCCATGGGGTCTGCTGCAGGGAGCCCTGCAGCTCCCCCAGCAGTAACCTCAGCTCAGGGGCCTCAGATGGCTTCTCCCAGGTACAAATCACCCCCTGACACTTCATATCCTCTCCCCCATCCCCAGGATTTTGTTCCAGACCTGGGAAACGGTGAAAAGCAATCAAACAAACATTTCCGAGTCAGAAAAGGTGTCTGCAGTGGATGCAAATTTGCAGAGTTGCTGGATCTCTTGCTTCATAAGAACCAGCTCACCCATCTTAACCTGATTCACTCTCCCACTCCTATCCCTGATAATCTAGAGCTCTTGCCTCTCCAAGCCTCCAGAGAAAAGAGTTAGACAAGACTTCAGATTTGTCCCTAGAGATAATCTCCAGGAACGTTTTTTAGTCCCTAGAGCACTTTGCAAAACAGCGTGGGTGTTGTACTGCGATTACACTGGAGGCACTGGAAGGAGAGGGTGAGGAGGTTTGAGTACTTGGGAAAGTTTAAATATTATTTCAGTCTCGTGCATGGGGTATTAAGCCAGTTCTGGTGAAGCCAGTGCACTCACAGAGCACTGCCACACCACAGGAACACTTTCAGTCCTAGGGCAGAACTGCTTCTTCAGCCAGGGCTCTGCTGCAGTGAGCTCAGCGTCCCTTCTGCCAGGGGTAAGGGGACCTGTTATCTACTACAGCCTGTTTCTGGAGACAGCACCAACCCCTCTCCACAGCACCACACGTTGGGGACACACTTCCACCAGCCCACAGGGAGCCCCTGGCTTCTGTGCAAGAGGGCAAAACCAGACCTGGGTAATGGGGAAGAACCACCCCAGTAAAAATCTTTGCCAGCTAAATGGCCATGTGCTCATCTCCTCTATCCCAGAGCCTGCCCCCAACAGCAGCTGCCCTGGGAAGCCTCCCAGCAGTGGGGCAGTGCAGGCACTGCACTCCACTGGCATGCACAGGGCACTGCTCCAATCACGGGTCAGTGGGAGCTGCAGGGATCCTCTGCCTCTGGGAAAATATATTCAGGCCAAAAGCAACTTCAAAAAACACATGTTTAACCTGAACTCTTATCTATTATCCCTTTAAATATCCAAGCGGCCACTTTTGCAAGCCTGAAGCTTGGACTCCAGCTACATTTATTTCCCTCTTTCATCCCAGCTGCAGCTCCTCAGAATTTATCTCTATGGTTAACTTCCCCTTTCATAATATTAGCACAGTTGAAGCACTTGCTTTCCTGTTGCAGGCAGTGATTATATAGCAAATTAACCACAAGCTGTTCAGTCCAAGTCCAGCAGTTGGAAAGATGCTCCTCTGAGTAATGGTTTGTGTAGTTGATGCTTTAATCTGTAATTTGCATTTGTAATAAATGCAGGAATAAAAAATGGGGGCTATATTTTAAAGAATAGCCTGGTATGGCAGGGGCAGGCAGGCGAGCTAGCAGGGAGGGAGAGCCCTCAGGGGTTTGAGGGCTGCATCCCAGGGCACCACATTCCCCTGCACAGGGAGGGCAAACACACACACACACTTCTACACAGATCACGGGCTGCCTGCCCAGGCGGATTCTACACAAGGAGAGGGGGCACAAGGAATTACAGCAGCAGTGCTCGCATTGCTTGCGCTGACAATGGCACCCCTGCAGTTTCCAGCTCCAGGCCCTCTGCACACCCCAGGGATGCAGGGAGCCCAGCTGACACCTTGCATGCCCCGTGGCTTCCCTGCTCACGGTGGGGGCTCAGCACCCCCTCTGCAGACCCATGCAGGCCGTGTCCATCCTGCTGAGTAGCAGGGGAACACCTGAGCCAGCTTGGCCAGGCTCCAGCCTGTGGGAAGGGGGTCACTTCAAGGGTATGAAGCTCAGCTGGGACAAGCTGACCCCACCAAGGAATAAAATGCCCAAGCTGCAGGTCAGTCACTGCATTGCCTGGTCAAGGCTGCCCGGCAGAGCTGCCACCTCACCACACAGCCAGGGACACTCAAGCACGGTGACATTTAACCAGAGACCAAGCTGAGCATAAAGCTGGAACTCTGTGGGCAAGTGGTGATGCCTGGAAACAGGAATGCTGCAGCAGCATCCTGGCGAAGGGGCAGTACTGGAAGGAGGAGAGAATCTTCAGAGTGCCTTGCTGACCCACCAAGGTGCCACATCACTTGTGAGGCCCTGGAAAGGCGTTTGGAAGAGGAAGGCTCTTCTGTGACAGCACTGATCCTGTCTTTGCCTCTCTCCTGCCTCCCCAGTTACTGTTTATCATTCCTTCAATTGCCATTTCTCAAGTGTAAACCAGGTCACAGCCCCTGTCCAGCCCTGAGAAGCTCACCAGGACACGAATGAACACCTGTGCTAGTGATCCCTGCCATCACAGCAGCCACACAGCTGTAGCAGCCCCATCCTCTGCATCCCTCCCTCCCTCCCAGAGTTTTAGGGAGCATCTGCCCTCTCCCAGGTTACCCCACACCATGGGGCTCAGCCTGCACACGCTGGCTTGGAGCTCCCTGCCTGTATTCACCACTGCCCACAGGGCACAGCCAGTGCCTGTGCACCTGCCCAGGGGTCTGTGCTGTGCCAGCTGGGGAGGGGGGTCCCTGTGAGGTGGCCACAGCATCACCCCGATACCTCCTGGGACATGCTCCTGTTTACCTCACCGCTAAATCCTGGGTTTTGGGACACAGACCCACAGTCCCCGGAGACAGAGGGAGAGCAGCAGACAGCAGATCACATCCTCCTCCCCACGGATGGCAGCAGGCAGGCAGCCACAAGCAGCTTCTCATCCCCAGGCCCCAGGTGTGCTCAGCCCACGCCGGGGAGCGTTCACAGCCCTGGGGCTGCTGCGGGGACTGTTCCCACTGCTCAGGATGTGCCACTCCTGCTCACTGCTGAGGTGGCCCAAGGGAAGCATCCCTGCTTCTGAGAGAGGACACCCGAGTGAAGGCAAGGTGTCTGCCTGTGACTTGTTCCACAAAAAAACCCTCTACGTTTAATTAAATGAAAAGGACAGACCAGAAGAGCCAGTTTCTTAATAAGGTTTGGTAATACAATTATTTGCAACAATTAGGAACCAACTGAAAAGGTTCCTTGCTAGCACTTTGGAGGAACCCAACATTTTAAGGTTGACTTGTGTGATGTCAGGCACCAATGTTCTCTTTGCTTCCATGTAGCAGCGAGCGTATTTTTCAGCACTCTACTGTAGTTATTACTTAAAAATCACACATGCATGCTGCAGAGCTACTGAAAAAGTATATCAGCCTTTCTAGATGGGCCACCCCAGACCACATTGCACAGGACTTGAGCCTCCCTTGTAACACAAAATTCTCCTCTTACAGTGATGCTGAAGTTCAGCCAGCACTGGCACATGCTCTGCCCTCTCCCCACATCCAGCTGCAACAGGGCAGTTTGCAGTGCTGAAATTGCCCATCTTTCTGACCCCCTCCTGGCCAAACACACTCATCCCCCGGTGCAAAGACTCCTGAAGCTTTTAAAGACTTCCATCTGAGTGGATATGAACTGAGTTGGGATGGGCAGAGCCCTCCAGCTGCAGGAAATCAAGAGCAAAGCAGGTATTTGTGCGCAGGCAGGAGCCACAGCCTCCTGCACTGGGGAACAGGGGCTCTTCATTGTTTCAGTTCTCCACTAAGATATCATAGATAGCACTCCTTCCTCCTGCTCTGCAGCTTTGTGAGACCTCGTGCTGGGGAGGTCCTGCTTCGCCTGTGACCTCAAGTCAGAGGGCACTAACTAGAAAGGAGGCACCTGTGCAGAGGGACAGGAGGGACATGGGAAGGGACCTGTCCTGAGAGGCCTCTGGGGGCACCCCTGAAAGAATAAAGGTAAGAGATGGATGAACAGCATATGCACAGGAGGGAAGTTACACACATTGCACAGAGGGGAGAGGGGGAAAAAGAAGATTGAATCTTCCTGGAGACCAGTGAGATTCTATAAACATAATCAAAATGTAATAGAAACTTTTTGGAAATGCTGTTAGAAGGATAAAGCATCAATCTTCATGGAACTCCACTCAACAGGCTTTCTCCAGCTAATCAATCACGGTCAAGACATGGGCCGTCCCATCTGTCTGTGCAAGGGACCAGGAGGAGATTGCTAAGTGCCTGGGCTGGAGCTACCAGCTCAGTACCAGGCAATTCATCATGCAGGAAGGGAAGGGGGGAGAAGGGAGAGAAGGAAAATAATGTATAACACTAATAAAGTTTCTCCCCCCTCCTTCATTCCCAACCAATTTTTAGCAGAGGAGCCCAATCCAGAGGGGTTGTCAGTGGGGTGGTGAGAGGGGGGAGATGCACTGGGGAGCACTCTGGGTACGAGATGCACTCCAGTAAACAGAGACAAAGCCATCATCTGCACAGCAGCCCCTGGGCACAGCCCACCCTGCCACCCTGGCTGTTGGCAGCTGCACAGGAGCCTCTCTGCACCTGGCAGGGCTGGTGTCCCCTGTCCCTGGGGAGGACACCACAGGGACAGCAGGGCTGGGGACACACAGAGGAGAGCCCAGGCCAGCCTCACCAGCTGGTGCTGGGAGAAGATGCCAAGCCCCTGCATGCATACAGCATGTATCTTTCCCTAAATGCTGCCGTAGCATTGATGGAGGGACCTGAAAGGGGAATAAAGAGGAGCTGAAGGACTTGCAGCCTGTCCCACCTGCAGCAGAGGGGTTTTTGTGTCATACCAACATGTACATGCACAGGGTGGGACTGGCACTGCACACACGGGGTCCTGCACTTCACTCATGTCCCCTCTGGCTTTGGGCTGTTGTCCCAGTCCTCCCTGTGCACCAGCCCCTTCCTTCCCCAGCTGCTCTCCAGTCTCCCTGGTGCTCACCCACCCTGTCCAGAGGACACTGGCAGCCAGGAGCATGAGCCCTACACCAAGGGCCCCAGTCCACATGGGCATGAACAGGCACCAGCTCCCCTGCTACACACACCCTGCAATGATGCAACACAGCACCGCTCCCTTCCTATCCACCCTCCTCCTTTTCAGCCTTGAGGGTTTCTCCCTTCCACTGGATTCTTTGAAGACAAAAAGCATCTGGCAGCATAGTTTGCCTGAGCTGGTGATTTTGTTTACCGCTAAAGGATCCATGCACAACCCAAGTGTGAAATATTCTGTGCTACTCTTCTCATCAGACCTCAAAGAACCTGAGAAAACTCCCCTCACATTTACAAACAAGTAGAAAACAACCACAGGCTTTCCTTCGAGGACCTCCTTTGACCTCACTGCAAACTCAAGCCCGACTCTGCCATTTCCAGTCCTTACTCTAACACCTGACTTGCCCTGGCGTGCATCTAAACACAGTCCTGAGTTCTATACAAAGGACCTTTTCTTCCTCATTTTTATTGAGCAGATATTCTTCCCACTAGAGTTTCGACCAACTTTTGTGGAAATTCTTGTGTACTCAGCATCAGGTGAATGGGGAACCAGCAAAATATGCTCCCATCAACTTCTTAGAATAAAAGGCCATTTGAAATAGAAAACCAATATAGATTTATGCCCTAAACAGTTTTTTCCTTGCTCTAAAATTAATCAAGTGAATTGCCTGGGCTCTACGGGTGAAATTCAAAGAGTGACAATAAGTAGGTGAGAGATTTATTTTTTCAGAATATTTATTCTCCCAGAGCTGTGATGACCCCACACCTTCCAGTAAATATCAAAATTCTTCCTCTCCTTCATAGATAAAAATAAATGCCACAGAAACATGGAGAACACGGGATTTTAGCCTCTGCTGTAAGTGTAAATATAGTAACAAATTAAGTAGAACCATTTAGTAAATAATGTTGACACCCTGAAAGTGAAGTTGCTTCATGTTTAACTCTTACAGGCTGCTCTGTGACCAGTGACAGGAAGACTTAGTTTAACAATTGTAATGGATTTCCTTCTAGTGTTAGTCCCATCAGGTGACACTATTTGTGCTCTTCTGTCAAAGTTCACTTCTCCCCTTTTCAGCCCCCCACAATAAAAATGCCAGACCAAAATTTTCCTGGGGTTCGCTACCATGAGAAGACACTGCAAGACTCTGCTCAGGCTACAGACACTGCAACAGAGAAATTATAAACAGCTCAAAATCTTGAAGTTGCTTAAAACTTACCAATCTATCAGTTACCAGGAACTTAAAGCACTAACACATGGTTTGTAGCCACCTCACCCACTATTGGGTGTGCTTTTAAGCACAGATAACCACTTAATCCTTGTGTCCTAAGGAGCTTGTAACCAGAGGTAGTAATTTATTAACCCTGTACTGCCAGAGTCTGAACATTAGGCACAGCTCAGCAAAAACCAAGCTAGGGAGGCCACCAGCCCACGAAGGAGGGCCACTACTCTTTACCAAATTCAGGTCACATTCCCCCCCCAACTCTCAGAATGGAACTTTAGAAGAGCTGCCACCATCAGGTCCTGCATAAACACTAGGCAGGGATCATCGCTTGAGCCAGACCTCTCAGAGGGCACACAAGCCTGGGGACTTCCTTCCCTGACTCCAAAAGCCAGGCACAAGCCTCTGGGAAAGCAAACAGCTGGCATGGCCACAGCTGTGCTCAGATGTCCTCCCCCTTTTCCTTTTTCCTCCTTCCAGACAAGGAAGCCCCTTCATGCCAGAGAAACCAGAGGGGACACAGCCCTCCAGGCTTTCAGAGGGCAGCATCCCCCAACCACCGTACCTCCCCTGAAGAGCTGTCCTTCCCCCTCCTGCTCCACTAACTCCTTTATATGCCATCCCTGTCCTTTGTTCACCTGGAAGGGGCTGCAAACCTCCTGCCATCCTGGGAGAACTGGGAGCAGCTGCCGTGGGGTGTGGGGGTGTCTGCAGGAGCTCTCCTCACCCCAGGTGAGCACAGTTCCAGCCTGGCATGGCCAGTTTAGGTGGCAGCATTAGGGACAGGTTTCCTGCACAAAAACTCTTCTTTAGTTGATTTGCCCTTATTCTCAAACCATAACCTCCCTCCCTAATTACCATGAATGTAAATGACCTCTGGTGTAAGGTTTATTATAACGATAATTGAGCTGTGGATTTTTAATAACAACCTCCTGGATTTCCACTTGATTTCCTGATTTGCTTTATATTTCCAGGGAACGCATATAAAGGTCTGAGACTTCACCAGGCTGTTTATATCAAGTCTGACCATGACTTTCACTGGTTCTTCAGGCCAGAGTGTTTTAAATTGTTAGATGCATCCAAGCTTTTGGGATTTCAAGGGGTCCTAGGGATTTTGGCTCTGTGACACGGCCTTCCACATACTTGCTGTGGGATGGGAATAGCTGAATCCCATTGTCAAACACAGGCATTTTACTTTCCATCTCAGCATGGGCAGCTAAAGTGCAGATCCCATCCTGGTGGAAGGAGGGAATGCATCCAGTGGCATGGTGTTAACAGGGAAGGAGCACTGACAGTCAGGCATCTTATTGCCTCAAAGAAAGCTGGGAGAAGAAAATACCTTGTGTAAACTGCTGGAAGAACTTAAGTACTCAAAGCAGTGCAGAGAGGGTGGATCTCCATGGGGAGGACTTGGCTCCGGAAGGAAACTTCCAAGGCAAGAGAGGGAGATCCCCTGCTCAGCCCAGTCCAAGCCATACCCATGCACAGACATGAAGCTGAAGACTTGCCCTGTTTTTTCAAGAACATAAACAGCAAACAAAATCCCATCTTGTTTAAAGATTATTCAGTTTCAATGGGAGGTTGGGTTTTTACATTATTGCTAATAAAGCACACCAATAATTAATAAATGTTAACTAGTCCCCAGGGCTTTCCTTTTTTCACATGTTTATTTTTGTGTTATAAATGACATCCATTTTCCACAACTCACTAAACTGGCGGACGAAGAAAAGAATCCAAAAGAAGAGCCATAATCCTCAAGGGGAAGAGCAAGCTGTTGTTCCAATCAAGATGTATCCTGACAAGTCAAGTTGTTGAAACCCATTAATTAGCACTTTTGGAAACAGTTGCAAAGTTAATTATTCTTCTCTGAGATGAAAGAAAGCTAATTTCTGGCATTTGCTTTGACAGTGACATGCGCTAACATTTTTAGAGCTGACATCCCTCAAGATAAATGATGCTCTGAAGTGAGCGTGCAAACATTTTGACTGGGAGCTACTATGGCGAGCTGACGGCACTGGCACCTCTTACTGCAAATATTTTGCATCTGTTGGGATTGTGATCAAAGTTTGGAGGCTGAGAGGAGGGTGGGGAAACTTTTTCAACTTCAGGGAGTGTGTGGATGACTGGCTTTGGATAGGAGGCAGTAACATTGTGCAGGCAACATAACCTATTCTATCTAGATCACTCCAACAGGAAATGTAAAGCTTTCTAGCTAACTGTGCTGACCTAAAGAAATCCATTTTTATATGATTGGAATTGCTCTGTTGAAGGATCATCTTCTCTTCATGGGCTGGTAGCAGCAGATGAAACAGAAGATCTCCAAAACGAAGTTCTCTCTCGGTATGATCAGGTGTCAGTATCAGCCCATGTGTATTGGAAGAGCAAGATTTGGGATGTGGAAACTCAGTAAAACCCCAATGTCCTCACTGGGAAGAACATCAGTGTGGTTTGGGATTTAGTCCCAAAAGCCCTTTTGCAATTTTGGAAGCTGCCTTGATCACGTCCTGCATGTACAAGGGCGGTGAAGGGAAGGGTTTGTCTGTAAATATAAATTACTTAAGCCTTCTCTTAAGAATGGATCTAGGATTTCACCACTACAAAAAAATTCAAGTATAGCCTGAAACCTTGCCTTCCTCTTGCAGTTTTTAGGGTGTTACAGATCCTCTTCTTTTGACTTCAGGCTTTTGCATAACTGGCATGACTTCATGATGGATCCAGACTGAATTCTAGGACCCTGGTTTATCAGTTTCAGTTTCAGTCCTCATCTCTGGAAGTCTGAAGGGTCAGTGTCAGATGAGTGAGGACAATGTCTAAAATGCAGGGACTGTTTTACACAGAAGCTGCATTGCCGGGAGAACACATTGAAGCAGAGCTGCTCTTTGGAGAATCCCAGGCTGACAAGCAGGACAGCTGAATATCTGATCTGAGAAGGTCAAAATCTTGCTGGTGGGTTCCAGGAGACCCTGCTCCTCTGAGCCTTGCCTGGGTTTGGGGGCACCCTGGGCTGGGCTGGCAGGGGAGGATGCTCTCTGCTCCATCCCCTCCACTGTGCTCAGCTCAAAGCATTTCAGACCAATCTTCCTCTAACAGACAGCCCTTAATAAATTACCAGCCCAGTGTATCATCTGGGGCCAAACCACCCCTCTAGCAACCTGTTGCTCCTTTGATAAGATTCTTCAGAAATAGTAAGTGCAGGCAGGTACATGAAGAGAGGAAACTGGTGGTAAAAGTTTTTCATTTGCTTTTCAATCAGCATGTGGGGGGAAAAAAATTGAGCTCGGAAGGTGATCTAAAGGACCCCTTAGCTGGTATGCGATTCACACACAGCAGGGCAATCAAGAATGTGGAAACACTGGGCTCAGAGGGCTCGATCCAACGTGGGAGGCAAGCACTACCTTTTCCTTCAGGGAGCCAAAAAAATGACGTGTGCTAGCATGCGAGTCCTTGCAGACAGGCTCTCCATGCTGAAGGCATTCAGTAAGGACGAGACGGGAGAACACGGAAAATAAATAAATTCCATGAAAAGATTTCTTGGGAGCAGCTCTCTGTGTTGTGAGGAGCAGGGAGGTGGCAGTCCTGAGCTGAGGCTCGTACTCCGGCACATCCACGCGCTGCTCTTTGCATATTCCTCCGTACAGAACACTTACTGCTGCACAAATTGCAGGGATTATTTTCTCTTAACTGCTAATGGATTTAGAGACTGTAATTGGGGGTGGTGCTTGGTAATTTAGTGCCCGAGGGGAAGGTACCTGTATGGGAGATGAACTTTTTTCTGCGGGCACGCAGAGTTATGGCAGGAATAGAGGTAAAAGGGGAGGTCACTCACAAGCTCCCCACTTTTCTGTACTGTGGAAGGTTTAAGAGCTTTGGAGCATTTTTCAGTCAATGTAAGCAAGAAAAGATTTTTTCATTTATCACTAAATCAACCACATTCCGTCTCCTTTTGCAACATTTGTGATAATACCAGTGTTCACTCAACAGCTGTAGGAGAAAAGATTTCACTCTATAAAAAAATCAGAAAAATCAAAGATTAGAACCATTTGCTAATTATGGCTGGTGCTGTGCTGAGTTATGCCCTGAAATTATAACTTTTAAACCCCCTGTCTGATAATTTGCCCCATTTATTTAAGTATGATTCCAATCAGGATATTTATCAGCCTTGCATTAGGGCATTAGCAGTTGATTTATTTAGCAATGCATATATTTATTTACATCTTAGCTTCCAAGTGAATCATTCTTCTGACTTTGCTGTCAAAGGTTAAACAGTTTGATCCATCCTGGGGCAGACACAAAACATGGAATAAACAAGTACAGGGAAAGTGCAGGCCATGAAAGGCAGGATTAACTCTGTGATAACACCCCTAGCAGGCAACACTCACTCTGTATTGCAAAACCAGTCTGTACAGTAATGCAATTTTTGTATCCCCAGATAAGCAAATTACGTATTGTAATTCTTGAGGCAGAGTGAGAAAAGAAAATACGGGTGAAATTCAAGTGGAAAACCAAAGGTAAGATAAGGAAATAGTGGTGGGAAACCCTTGGGAATGTGACGTTGGGTCCAGAATATGTAAAGAAAATAAACCCGTTTTCAGATATAGTGTGATTATTTATTTTCTCAGGCCTCTGAAGTCCACGTCCCCGTGTGTGGAGAGCATTCTTGGGATTTCTTCACACGTTCTGGGCCGTGAGGAGCCGCGTTGGGCCGGCAGCAGCGGGTGCTGACAGGCAGCGCGTGTTTGGCCGCCTCCGTCCCCGCCACGATGCAGCAGCACCTGGAAGGGCCCGGCGTGGAGGTGCCTCCTGCTCACACGAGGGCATTTCACCCTGCTGCTCAGCTCCGTGCTGTCCTGTCCCCAGGTGGGATGCAGCAGGGATTTGGTTTAAAAGATGGCAGAGCCCATTTGAGGTTCCCTATCACAGCAGGGCAGCTGGAGGGGGTTGAACGCTCCATGGTGCTGCCAGCTCTCCCCTGCTCACTCAGGGATCTTTCTCTCTTCAAATCACAGAGTAGTGAGAGGGCAGCAGACAGCCAAGGACCACATGGACATCGAAGGACCATGCTCCCATCATTTTCTCCTTCACTGGGTGCTGTCCGGGGGACCCTGATGTGTCTGTGTGTTAATGGTGGGGGATATCAGAGGGCAAAGTGCTGAGGGATATCAGAGGGCAGAGTGCTGAGGGTCAACTCTGCTGAACAGCTTGAAGCCAGCCCAGATGAACTTGATGATCTTAGAGTTCTTTTCCCACCTTAATGATTCTGTGATAGTCGTGCTGTCCCCAAACCTTAGCTTGGTGATGACCTGGCTCCTACAGATTTTGGCTGCAAACTAGAAAGGGGATGGGTGCTCTCCATAAGAGAAGTGGGAATTGAACTGGAGCTGTGCAGACAGGAACAGAGAATGAGGCTCCTGAGCTCCTGCCTGGCACTGCCATATCATGATGATAATGGTTCCCTTTGGGGATACATCAAGATCTATTTATCAATGTTGGCCGAGCACTTTGGGATCCTTGAACAAAGTGCTCTGAGGCTTGTGATAAATGGCCTTCTTCACACTGGGATGTGGTCTCAAACACGCTCCTGTTCTGAAGTTCTAGAAATAAACCTCAATATTTTGTTAATTTGGAATAAAGTTTTTACTTTATATCTGCATGTATTCCTCAATATAGTTGCAGTAATTAACTATTAGCTAATGTGTATATTACTTTTCTCTCTAATTTATTTCTAATTAACACAGATAAAGGATTGTATTCCTTATTAGCACAGATGGTTACTTATTTCTACTTGTATAATTACAGTCGTGTCCTGGCTTTGATCTGGATCCTGCTCTGTTGGATAAAAGGTAAAGCACAGAGAAACACAAGTCCCTCTCACTGATCTCCTGTGCGCAGAGCTCAGTGCTTTGGAGCGATAATTCTTCTGTTAAAATCACCTTATTGGGGTGTGTGTGACTGAGCAGAACCTTTCCTTACTGCAGAATCACAGAATGGTTTGGGTTGGGAGGGACCTTGAAGCTCATCTAGTTCTAATTCCTTGCCATGGACAGGGACACCTTCCACTAGCCCAGACATGGTGACTGCAGCCCATCCTCTTTGGTTGTTGGGGATGTTGAAACAACCCTGTATGTGCCAAGAAAATGAGGATTCCTTGGGCCTTGCCCCTCCAGGTGTTTATCAGCCCATCTGGGCAGGTACAAGGATCAAGTCTTGCCCAGAAGGGATTGCAAATTGTTTTCTGAGGAAGGCTGTTTCAATCCCTTTAGGAGCCCCATCACTTCTCCATGTTGAGGCACGAGCCGAGCTGCAGGGATGAGCTCTAGATGCTGATGGGGGGCAGCCAGGCATCTCCACATCCTGCTCCCTCCCTCAGATCCACAGGGAAGAGTGAGGGGGAGCAGCCACAATTGGCAGTGTGTGTCTGGGAAGACACAATAAAGACGCTCTCACACTTGCCAGGTTCAGCAGAAAGGAAGGAATAATTTGTTTATTATTTACAATCTCACATTCATATACATGTCCCAACTCCACAAGGGATTGGAGAGCATGTCACTTCCTTCTCCATCCCACTGGAGAAGAAAGGTGCTCATCAAAGTTCTCTTATCACAAAAGGAATGAAAAACAGAAAATACTGTTAAGTAAACATTGGCTATTATTTACATGAATCTGTGTGAAAGAATCTGACTCCAAGGTTAAAAACAAAAGGCTTAACAAAAACCAGGGCAACAGCAGTGAATGAAAAAATTCCAAATGAGCAAAATTACCCAAGGAATCTGGAGTGGCCACAAGCATGATACTGGGCTGGGAACCTGATAGTGGCATCAAGAGGAGCTGATTTCATCAGACACAATGGAGGCACCGAGGTGTAAATCAGGAATAACCTCACCAGGATGAAGGGGAAATCAGTACCAGCCAACACGGGAATTGACGTGCTGAGTGACGGACGTCCCTCGCTTTTGGTCCTCACTTTAAGATCATTTTGCACTATATTGCAACTCCTTTCACAAGGGAAAAAAAGAAAAGGCCTCCCTGATTTTCTTGAAGGGACTCAGAGATAAAGACTGATCACATTACGCAGTAATTGGACCTTCATATCTATAATTGCATTGATTTCTCCTAAGTTTCAGGCATTGACTCTGGTGAGTGAGAGAGCATTGCAGCAGGGCATGGCTGCCAAGAATCCTCCTGCATTTGGGAGGTGTCAGGCTGGGAGGTTCACCCTACTTTGGTAACTTGCATTGCAAATTGCTTTATGAACAGTTTAATGCATTTAAGAGGGTAATAATTTCAGATCCTACCGTACAATTTGTTGCAGTGGTGCAGAAGCGTATCTAAAAACTTCCAGGGTGAAGGGAGGCAGGGGAAGGAGAGGAAAGAAGAAAGGAAAGCAGAGGGAGGGAGGCATTGCAAGGGGGTGGAAAACCTAATTGTTTTAATCATGCTTGATATTACACTGTGAAATTATAATTAACTTAAGAAGTCAGTCAAAACCAGTTGATAACTGTGGTGCAACGTGGCTGATTTGAAGTGCTACACGGAGGGGAGAGGAGCCGACGGCAGCAAAGCTGCTGGGCTTGACCCTTGCAAGCTGCAGCAGTGCAAGGGCCCCCACGCAGCTCTGCAGAGGCTCTGCACAAGCAGGGACCAGCACACACAGCATCAGCAGAGCTGGTGTCAGGAGTGCTTCGTCCCTCCAACGCTCCTGATGGTGGCCTGGGAAGCCCTCTCCAAAGGAGGGTCATCAGCAAGCTCCCCAGCACACGGGTAGGAGAAACTGAGGCAGTGAGAGAGAAAATGATTTATGACATGTCAGCAGACCACTTCCAGAGCCAGGGAAAGAGAGGGCAGCTGACAGGAGGAAGGATCAGGCCTGACTTTCAGCCTGTGCTGATATGGTACTTAAGCAGGAGCCTCTGGAGAGTACTCAGTTTGTTCTTTAAACATCCCTTTCCTTTTGCTCATAGGAGGGTAAATCTTCTCCAGTGAGTCTGTTGCAGTCAGAGGAAATGCAGCCCTTAATATGATTTGCACATATGGGCAAATCTCAATCTTCTTCAGCCACGCAGCTTTATTAAAATATCTGGGAATACAGGGAGTTGGGAACAGAGTTAGAGCTGTGCAGTCCTCATTGCCTGTACACCGTGTTTGTACAGGTGTAACAAGGGTTAATGAGCAAGCCAGCTGGGATAACAAGAGTGTCCTGATGGTATTAATATCCCAAAATACATATATAGATGTGGAGAGTGCTGAACCCTGTGGGGGGCTGATAGTGATAAGGGCAGTGACACTGCAGCCAGCTACGAGGACTGTAGCAGAAATATTTGTCAGAGGGAAGAGGCACCCAGGGAAGCCCTGTGTGTGTGTGTGCCAGATATTGCTGTCCCTGGCTGCTGTAGCAGGACAGCAGGACTGATATTTACAATCTGGAGGATATACTGGAGTGCTGGGTGGTGGCTAGATATCAGCATGGACAGAAACACAGGAGAGGGAGGAATTAGAGTGGAGTGTGGGAACAGGTCTGAAATCTCTTCTTAGGAGATGTGCGTTGAATGCCTGCAGCTGATTTGTGGGGAGCTTCTACCACGTAGTGCTGTGGAGGAGGGAGAGAGGTTCTGAAAGGGGAGCAGCACTCCAGCTTTTGGGTATTTCCTGCAGCCAGGCTGGGTGAAGCACAGTAGCCAGGGAGCTGGGAGTGCTGTGAGTGTCCCCATCCCCTCAGGTGGGGGCTTTGGTCAGGGACGGCCACCAGAGCAGCACAGCTGGGGACAGGACAGTGTCCTGCCAGGCCTGCTCCTTACAGTGAGCTTATAGGGAGGGGATGAGGAGGCTGTGACCAGAACATGTGCAAATATGGCACCAGCACAGGCTCACGGTGCTCTGCATGGGTGCTCAGATCAATTTCCTCATACTGGACTTCAACGCTTCTCCTGGAGGTGCAGTCCTGAGGGAGCTGAGTGACTGGCCAGGCTGGGCTGAGCTGGCTTGGGGCTCACCAGGCACCCAAAACCCATCTTTCCCATTAATCTCAAACCCAAGAATAGACAATTTGTTCACAGAATTTGCCTGGTGACGACTAGTCCATGCTCCCATCCAGTGCTCTGTGACCAGTGTACCTGGTTTAGGGGCTCCCTCACCACTGCAGTCATGGAACCAGCCCCAGCAGAGCAGCTCTGCAGCAAGGCCAGGAGATTGACAAAACCAGGCAATTTTGGATGAAGCAGGGGCAATTCCATGGCCAAAGCACCCAGCCCTGACTTTACCAGCTGTGGCTCCGGCTCTGGGACACGCATGGAGTGAAAGCACTCTCTGACAGGTAGAGAAGTGTCTTCAGACTGTGTCAAAAGCTGGGCAGGCTCTGTCTCCCTGGAACATCTACAGCATGTTTTGGCCTTGCTGCTGAGCTGCTGGAGAGGGGTGGAGTGGATTGTTTTGTGTTATGCGTTCATTGTCACCTTTGGAAAATATTACAGACTATAGCTAATCTATTAATTTAGAACATATTAACATTCCTTGAAAGACATCTCTCTGTCCACCTCCATCCTACAATTGCTTTGGTTAGGAACTACTGGTTGAACGACATAACCAAAATCAAAAGTCCTAAAAACATTGAAGGGTTTCTTCCTCACCTCGTCTTTTTTTTTTTTTTAAATATTCCTCACCATCAGTATTTCTGTGACAACTCAGCCCCAGCAGCCCCAGGGGACAGGACAGAGAGACGAGGAGTGGAAGTGCCCTTTGACTAAGCGGGCATTAAATGCTGGCTAACAACCGAGAGACACCGTGAGACTGGAGAGGGGGGAAAGTTAAAAAGAAAGAAAGAAGAGCTTTTCAATATGAGCATTCATGTAGTTTTGACAGGAGCAATTTATCACGGCTATGAAAGGCGGCTCTGCCTCCAGCGCTGAAAGACAGCCTGGTTAAACTTTTACCTGCCCCTCTGAAAAGGAAGCGGTGCCGCGGCCGGGAGGGGATGCATCTTTCCATGGGGCTGGGGGAGGGAAGCGAGGTGGTTCCCAAACAGCTCGTGCCCATCTGTCCTGCACAGAAAGAAGCCCTGACAAGGCAGGGGGAGGGAGAATGCGAGCCAGCAGGCCGGGGGCTTCCGGATGCCCGCGCTGTGCCGGGAAAGCGGCGGTGGGATGGGAGCAAGGCTGGGGGCTGCCCCCAGGAGATGCTGCAAATTAGCACTGAGGATCTCACCACCCCCCCTTAGCTGCCCTAGAAGTATGAAAGTCTGTGGAGCAATGCTCCCCGGCTGGACAGAAAGGTGGCCTGACATTCTGGGATGTGCATGGTGGGTGGGCAGCGGTGGAGGGGAAGAAGTGGAAGCTGCAGTGCTGGGGTGCAGGACACAGCCAGAGGTGGTGTTGGCATCCCCAGAAATTGTTTGGAAGATACAGGAGAGATTATGAGAAGGGAGAAACCGTAAAAGCATCCCCCAACAATATTCAGCTGAGATATTCTTTTGTCCCATGGTTTTTCATGGGGAAGGTGTTGGTTCTGCAGCAGCTCATGGCAGGCAGGAGCCCAGGCTGGCCAGGATCCTGTGCAGAGGCTGTTTTTTGCCTTATTCCTGGGTGGATTGACAATTCCCTGAAAAAATAATTTTCTGCTGAGAATAATGATCCATCTAAATTAAAGCATTCCTCCACAAAGAGTGGATTTCATTGAAATTTTCAATGGAATGGTTAACAACTTCCACAGCCATGCTTTTTTTCCAAAAACCAGCTGGTATTAGGCTAAATTGTACTGTATTTTCAATATTTTATGTGCTAAAATTATGCTAATAAAGTGGCTGTATTTTACATTGTGTGAAAGAAGCCAACCGATATCATCATAAAGCTTTTTCTTACCCATTAAAAACGTCAGGATTTCCCATTTCTCCCCCTCCTCTGATGAAGATAGGATGATATTTTGCAATCTCAGATGAGCAGCCACATCTGACTTTTCCCTGCCTATGCGTCCATCACCACTTGTTCCTGTTGGAGCACAAGTGGGACAATTTGTATTATTAAAAAGAGGAATGTGCTAAAATATTTCCCATGTTTCAGGACAAAATCCAGCAGTGCTGTTTCACCCGAACAAAATCCAGCCACCCCTGTTTGACAGCTAAGCAATTCCCTGAGTGTGACACAGCACACTGAGTTGTCAGGGATGTGTAGTCACACACCAAAAAGCTGAACTCACCTATCTTCAACCATTTCAAATTTAAGCTTCTTTTTAAAGACAGCAATCTGATTTCTCTCTGGACACAAGAGAGGGAAAGAGGGAGATACGACTGCAAAAGAGAATTCCTTCCCCTCTGAAACGCAAGGTCTGAGGCACGGCTGAAGCTAGCTGAGAATTAAATTAATCCTATTTCTTACCCTCTGTGTGTTTAAGTCCTGTCCAAAAGCTGTTGGTCACTTTGAGACGGCTCAAAGGAACACAAGTTGTTCTAAGGACTACTCTGAGAGCCCTCACGCCACAGACAGGGACCGCATAGAACTGGAAGCAGAAGGGGCATTAAGTGTACAGATATTCCCACCAGGCTTTCCATGGCATTAATTGGTGATCTTCCGACTCCGAAATAACATTTTTTCCCCCTCACATTTCTTATTTCATTATCCCCAGTTCAATACACATCAGTGCAGGATGAGGCTAACTAGTTAGATATATCAGGAATTATTTAAATTAAGGAGAGATATATGGGTAGTTAAATACTCAGTCTTCTATTCTACCCTAATTACGTATCAAATTACACTCAAATTATACCCAAAAATAGATGTAGGGAGGTAGTCCTGAAATCTCCAGGAGGTATCAGTGCGAGAAAGGTGAAATGAAACAGGTGTTGGAAGTAGATCTGAACTAATGCAATATGAAAACCGTGCAGGACCATCATTTCCCATTGTGTTCTGTTATTACCAACATTTGCTTAAAATTTCTTTGCAAACAAGACCTAGTAATGAATGGGTGTTCTCTGGGCCCGGAGGAAGCAGTTTATTTTACTAATGCAAGAGAATTTTGCTCTTGATTTTAACGCTGTTCTGATTCTCATTTGTCTTTGTGACAACAAGAGTGCTCCAGTAATGGAGCAGGTTTGTCACAGTGTCCAGCCACTGGGGAGGTGGTGGGGTGGTGCCTCTGGAACTGGAAAGAGCTCAGGCTGCTTTCATGGAAGTGGAGAATGCTTTCATGGCAATGTTGTAAATCTGCACTGTCCCTGCCACATTACATAGGTTAAGCTAAGCTGTTGCTATGCCCATGCCATGATTTACTTGGTAAAATGGTTTTCATACACTTAAACTGCTTCCTAGAGGATCATAAAAATAACTGAGCTCTGAAAAGTATTGCTGAGCCTGGAATTTCTTCTTTGAAATCCTCTTTAGGTGGTGGACAAAAGCAGGAGGTCTGCACAGCAACACAGAGCCAGCTTGGTTTGCAGAGTCTCCAGAGCCCGTGGCCATATCCCCACTCCCCAGAAGGGCTGAGTGTCCTCAGTTCTCTGGAAAAGGACAGAGATGTCACTCAGCCAACAGTTGTACCTGGCCTGTGTTCTGGCTCTTTACCTGCAGGCTGAGTTCAGACACCCACCTACTTCTCAGCTGGAGAGGTATTTCTGGCATTAGCTTTGGAAAAAGCAGCAGATGGTCCCTGGAACCTGGTGTCCATCCAGGAGAAATGAGCAGCAAACTCTACAGCTGAGGGGAACATCATCGTTCTGTTACTTCTGTAAGAGGAAAAGCCTTCTGCAACCTGAAATAAAAACCCAAACAACCCCCCCAAACCTGCCAGCATATTTATGGCCTTTGCAGAGCTCAGCATCCAACATCCCCACTGTTAGGATGTTAAGAATATCTCAGTGCTGGGGAGCAGCAACAGCAGGTCTGTGAGTGAGAGGAGCAGATTCTCACCTCCTGACTGAGGTGTGCCTCCCCATCAGCTGCTGCTGGAAAGACACATGAAAATATATCATAAACAGGGGGATGGTCCTATCTCTTTATTGCTTCTGGATCCAGCATCAGGAGGAAGCAGAGAGTGGCCTATAAATAACAGCTGCTCTTCACTTGGCTGAGGCTACAGCAAGCCAGACCTCAGCACAGGGTGGAACATGTCACAGACACTCGTTTGCCACCCTGACAGCAGCAGAAACTGGCTTCTGGGTGCTGATAGAGCCCACAGCTGTGGGCTGCAGGGCATTCCTCTGGAGCCTTAACAGATGCTGCACTGATTTTAGAGTGGACAAATGTCTACTGAGAGCAACGCAGCAGAACTGACAGTGGCATGGAGGAAAGAACTGCAGGACCTTTGGTGATCCCTTCCAGGTTATTTTCTGTGATTCTGGAAGTCTGTTCAGCTTGCAGCCATTAATTAGGTTCAGTGCCAAATTCTGAGGAATAGGTGGTGAGGGACCAGCCTAGGGCCTGAGGTGCAAAGCTGCACCCTGGAGTGAGGACAGAGGGCAGGGAGGCTGGCTGGGGAGCATCTCCAGCATGCCACTCACTAGTGCAGGTTTAAAAAGAAGACACCTTTTCCATGAAGAAGCCAAAATCCCATTTATGAAGCTATGTAGATAACAAGGCTCAAGTCTTCCCAGGCATCTGACTACCTGTGAGAATGATATCCAAAATAAAGGCAGCTGCTTACTTAGATCTCAGAAGTATTCAGGAAGTAAGCCTGATGTTAACATTGCTGAGGGTGATTCAGAGCTGGAAGCTCATCTGGGCACTCTGGATCTTCCTGAATCTGTTTTTCCTTCACTTGTGTAAGCACTCAGGGAGATCAGCCCATTTGGTGATGGACCATGACCTGAGGTCCCTGGAAGCTCCATGGGGAAGCCAGAGAGAATGTCACAGTGAGCTGAAGTCCTCTGCCCCACATTGCCTCTGAAAAGAGAGCAGCAGAAAGGACGCAGAAGCAGTCTAGAAAACCTATGCTCTATTTCCAGCATCTCTTTCATAGGATAATTGCCACTAATCAGAAGTAAACATGCATACATATATTTATACATTCCTGTGCAAATTATGTATTTACATGGAACTGACGGACTTAGACATCACAATTTTTCATGTCCTTATGGAGCAACTCAGTTAGC
This sequence comes from Platysteira castanea, assembly GCA_013397175.1. Lineage (NCBI taxonomy): Eukaryota > Metazoa > Chordata > Aves > Passeriformes > Platysteira > Platysteira castanea. Next base: position 353,718 of record VYXC01003396.1, read on the forward strand.
AAATGCTAATAAATATTTGGCTTTCTCAAATGAAACATTTTTTATGTGCTGCACCAACAGGCAGGGTAAGAAATGCCTGCTGGCAGGAAACATGCCTTGCCTTGGCTTTTTAATCTGGCTCCCATCGGGCTGGATGGCTGGTGGGATTTGCTGTGTGGGTACAGGACAAGCAACAGTGGTGTGGTATAAATATTCTGATCAAAGCCAGGTTTATTGGTGGTTCCAGTCTGCACCAACATGAAAAAGATCACAGTTGCATGAACTTATTGATGGGCAGAGCAGTAGCCTAGGACAGTGTGGCATACAGAAATACGACCCTGAATTTGGGCTGATCAGATGTGTCACTCCTCTTGGTGGGGAGGTCCGAAACGAGCACAGTGAGGTCGTGTTTCACTCTGTGTTGTAGAGCCTCTTTGTTTGTTTATTTTGCACATGGCTCCTGGTCCATCTGCAGCAGCTTGTGGCTTGACATTTGAAATTCAACCTCTAAGTGGCAATGGCTGTGTTGATCGGATACTTAGGGCACATACGACAGCCTTATTTTCTTGTTGGACACACTTGGCTTCTAGAATTAGAGGCTTGCTTGGTCCGCATAGTTCTATTTTTATTTTTAGTATTTACCAGTAAAATTTTAAGATGGGAGCTCCAGCTTTTGTTCTGTTTGTACAGTGCTCAGCAAAGTGTCCTAAAATGGCTCGGACTAATTTTTTGTGTTATAATTCTAAGAGGAAGCAGCTAATATATTGGTTCCTTGTATATTATTTTAAAATACCTGATTAAGAAGAAAAGGGATCTTCATTCAAGTTATAGCAGATTTGTTTAAAGCATACATTTTTAATAAAAACCCATTTTCTTTCCTAATAGAGTATTTTTCTAGCCCCTGCTATTTGTCCTTCTGCTGTGCCTGTCTCTCTCACTAAGCAGCAGCAGGATCTGGACGTGTGCACCGTGTCCTGACATACCAGGCCTGACTTTTCACACTGATGTCCCTTTGCACACCACAGAGGCACTGCTCCAGAAGGGAAGAAAAAAATCTATTTGCATCCAATCGACTGAGCTCTTTAAGTGCTGAAACTAGTAGACCAAATGAGTTTATTAGATTATCATTGCGGAAGTTAATAAAGAATTAATTCCTCTTCATGTCACATCCAAAGGCAGTTATTTCAGTGGCCTGTCCATTTACACAAAGCCAAGTATTTGTCAAGTGTCAAACTCAATTCCCATGACCCAGGCCTCCTCAATAATTCTGGATTAGGAATACCCTTAAATGACATTACAAAAATTTTATTCCAAGATGCATTGAGCTCCTGGGACTACTCAGGAATTTCAGGTTAGTGAAGGTTATGTAGTCAGCAAAAGCTTGTTGGATATAAGATCTGGAATGGAGGGATAGAGTGTGCAATGTTTTTGTGACAGTGGAAAGCAGCATGAAAGAGAGAGGAAGCCGATTTCCAAAAGGGTATCTTCTATTCTTTTTCTCTCCCCTGGAAATAATACAGAGAGGGTTTATCTGCGTTGCAAAATAAGTGGCCAGTGTGATCTCCAGCACAGGAAATGCTGCAGTGCTGCTGTGGAAAGAACAGCGTGGGGGCCGTGAGGGGGAAGAGGAGGGGGCAGAATTGAGCCATCAGTTGCTGCTCTGGGAATTCAGTGCTATAAAACATCTTCATTTAGAGAAGGAGTCGAGAGTTTTGCACATTCCCGACTACCAAGTCAGACATAACATCAAAGAAAGAGGAATCTCTTTTATGTTTTCCTGTTCTCATTAGATTTAGACTGGAGATAAACTAGATGGAGACTAAGAGTAGGGATAGTCTGGATATAAGGATAATCAGAAGGTGGGGTGGAAGATATCCTGGCAGATAGACTAGACACAAGGAAACAATATTTTACAGTCAGCTTGGTGGAACACTGGAAGAGATTTCCCAGAGAGCTGTGGATGCCCCATTCCTGGGAACATTCAAGGACAGGTTGAATGGGGCTCTGAGCAGCCTGATCTGATGGAGAAGCTGCTGCTCACTGCAGGTGGGTTGGACTGGGTGACCCTTAAATGTCCCTTCCAACCCAAACTGCTCTATAATTCTGTGATTTACCTCTCATGACCAGATACAAAAGGCACGCAGGGTGGACACGCAGCCTTCTGTCATTCCTCTAAAACGGAAATGGTGTACGATGGGACTTAGACATAGATTCTAGGTAAAGGATGGTAAAAAGAAAAAAAAAGTCCATTTGCATCACTCGAGCCATCAGAAAAAGAGAATCTTTGTGCATACATTGACTTTATTTTATTTCAAGGTTATATGAAAATGGAAAGCTAGATGGTAATCAGTAAGGAGAGGTGCTGAGCACTGGACCCCTCCGGCTGGGATATTGCACCTTTAAAATGTAAACAGACAGTCTCAAGCATTGTTTTAATCATTAGTAATTTTTCGTTTGAAGGAGTCACTCCATCATCTCTACAAATGAATTTCCCTCCCTCCCCTCCATCTCCTCCACTTCTCCTTCTTGCCAGGACACTGTGAGTGCTTCCACCCAACCTTCTGATTAACGCTGGAATAAATCTGCCTGAGAGTTGGGGTACAGGACCTTCAGCTGGAAATCTGTCCCTGCAAGTTTCTGCCTGTGGGGGAAGCAAGGACCTGGCTGTCTATTTCTTCTAATTCCCCAGCTGTGTCTTCTTTAGTGATGTGTGAATGGCTGTGAGCAGAGATTGGGAACAAGAGTGGGCATTTCCCATTTTTGTTCCCAGGAAATAACTGTCTAATAACTCACTGCCCAGCCAGGTTCTGAGAGCGAGACCTGGGAGTTCATCTCACCTACCCTTATGGTCTGAAAAATGTCAAGAGTGCAATGTTCTTTACTGCTGAGAAATTAAGTGACTAATCCAAGCTTACAGTCTAGACTTCCTCAGCTGCCCTGGGAAAAAGGCAAGGTTCTCCACAAACTGATTCATCTGCCCTAAAATGCTTGCTCCAGACAGAAGGGATGAATCCTCCTTCAAAGCTGCCCATTTCTGATTCTGATTACAGAAGAAACTGGAGCTACCAACTTAGATAGGGTGCCCAGCCTGGACGTGTTCTGTGGGCTGAGTTGATCCTGCTCAAAGGAGCTTGGCCATGTGAGTAAGACTGACCTAAGTCTTCCTTGTCAAAAACTTGTGGTTATTGTCACACAACGGTCTTAAGTAAAACAAAAAAGGAAAGAAAAATCGACATAACATTCATAAACATTTGAAACAAAGATTTAAGCGACCACTCATGTCTCACTATTCATTAGTACTGGGCTTTAACCAGGTGCATGTTTGTGCCTAAAACTAAGCGTGTGATTGCTTTGATGAACTGGCATGGACAACAAGGTTTCTTACTACACAGCTGTGTGAATACCTGAGATCTGTGAGTGGTCTTTCTCCAAGTGGAAATCTCTTCTGGGTTGTTTAAGATTGTTTGAAAAAGTCAGTGTTAGGAGCTTTTATGCAATCTGTGATTTAAAATTATTTGCATTCTGGACAGACTGGCATTCTCAAGATTTTCTGTACAAAAAGTATCTACTTAATTTCTGTGCACAGGAATTGTGGCGGCCACAGTTTCTCTAAAAATAAGTCTGGGAAGGGTACTCATTTGAATGAGGAGCTCTTGTACCTGTGGGGTGATGACCCACAGGGGCTGAGGCACGTGACCTGCAGTTTGTCCTGCCTGTGGCAGCTCACCAACAGGCCTAAGGAAACAGCAGACTAGAGATGGCTCCAGCAGCATTTGAGCTGCACTGGGGATCTCCACCACCTCTTCTCCTCTCTTCTCCCCTCTTCTGCCCAGATTAGCTTCAATGGGTAACATGAAATGAAAGCACACACTCCCTGCAGTGAAAGGCAGTGCAAAGCTGTTTTTCCATTAATAAATATTTCCTATTCATGTATCTTGGAAATGAGAAAGTGACTGACAAAAAATGGGACAGGGTGACATGAACTGTTGTGACGCTTTCTAAATCCTCTTGTTGGAGTCGTTGCACCTTCAAAATTTGACCTGTGTTTATGATGTTATACACTGCAAAATTCCCCTTTCCTGGTGAATCCCAGGCCATGAACCCTTTGGCAGCCCCTGAGCTCCACCACTTCATCCTCAGTGCTTGTGGCCTGTGCACGGCGGGTGATCCAGGGAGAGGGAGGGAGATGGGTGCCCTGGAGTGTTTCTGCCGTGCCCATCGTCCTTGGCAGCAGCCCCTGGGCTGGGTGATGAAAGGTTTGCAGGGCAGCTGGACTTGGGTCGAGTTTAGTCAGCTCAGCTCCTCGTCCCGTGGTGCTGTGACATTGCAGTGACACAAAAGGCAGGGTGAGGGCACACGTGTGATATGGAAACAAGGGTGGGGCATGGGGAAAAGGGTTTGGAGCAGTAATGCTTTCCTTTTTATGTCTGATTGTCTCTGGAAATGCAACTATTCTGGAGGCACTCATTTCCAAGGCAGAAGTAGAGATCCGAGGTATAACCTTTTCCTTTCTCTCAGGAGAGTCTCAAGACATGACTTTGATTTAGAGCTTGGCCATCCTCCTCCTATTGAAAGTCCTTAAATAATAGATTTCTTCTTTTCTTGGTGGAAAACCTTCTCGTCTTTTAATAGACAATGAAGATGTGCAGGAAGCACAAATTCTGAGCTTCATCCCAGCCAGGAGCCTCCAGGATGAAAGTGTGGCTTGGAGTCTTGGGGCTGGAAATTAGTCTCAGAGTTTGCTTTGTTGCTTTGGGCTACCAGAGCCCAGAGCCTGGGCAATAATTCTGGGCAGTGTTTGTGAGGTGTGTGCATTGCCCACTAATGGTCACAGTGAGGTTCAGGAGCAGAACTCTGTTGGGCTGGAGCATCTAAAACACCTGCCTGGATAACCAGAGAGAAAACTGTTTCCACAGGAGTTAATTTTTCTTTTTTTCCCTTTTCATGCTGCTTCCTGCTGGATTTGAGCACCGTGTCCCTTATCAGCCTTCTCCATCCTCCTGGCGGGGCAGCAGGGAGGGCGTGAGCTGGGAGCTGTCAGGAGAAGGATGCTGTGGGAGAAGGAGGGGCAGCTCGTGTTCCCAGTCCGCAGCGGTGGCTGACACAGCTGGGGAGAGGTTAAACTTCAACCAGCTGGGCTCAAACCCTTCCCAGGGGCGGCGAGCGCCTGCAGTGCCAAAGCGGAGCTCCAGCAAGGAGGACGCTGAGCTGCTGGATGGTGTGTGGGTGAGAACAAGAAGGAGATGCTTTTCCATATCTCTCCCCCTCTCCTGCTGGGATGTTGCCTGGCAGGACAGCAGGAGCCCCCGGGAGGGTTTCTGCCCCGTCCTGCCTGCTTGGGTGTGTCTCGCTGCAGATCTTCCTTGGAGAATGACTTTGTCCCCGGGTCGTTTCTCTCCCTCCTGTCTCTGGAAGCTGCAGGACCCTGATGAATGACTCGAATATCCTGATCAAAAAGTCTCCCTAACAGTTTTAGTGTGTTTGTGTCCCCCTAGTTAAGATAAATTAGACAGGCTAATGAGACTGATTAGTCTTTAGCTGCGACCCTTGGCCTCTGGGATGTACTTTGAGCTAATAGAGAGAATGGGGATTATAGGCTGTGATAATGTGCTTGTGTTGGCCTTTTAAAGGAAAACACATTTATTGCTACTTAGAGGAAATTGATCTAACTGTGCTGGAAGCATTTCTATGGACTTAATATGGAATTTTTATTAAGTAGGTGACTCAGGTTCAGCCAAGATTGCCAGATTGGAAATGGGAAGGAGATATTTTAGGAAGATTCCACCTGCTGGCTGCCTCTCCGGCTGATAACAAGCTTCACTCATCCCAACTGTGATCTGCTGCTCTGTATGTCAGCTGTGGAGCTCTAGGAACTTGGACTGCAATCCCCAGGTCTCCTGGCTCAGGTCCAAGCTAACAAATCATCAAAGACAACCAGTTGTGTTTGCATGTTTACTAAGGGTTCAACTATTTGATTCCCTTCTCAGTCTGCAAAGCCAAATGGTTCCCTGAGTTACTGGGATCCCGAGGCAAACAATGAACCATCACACAGCCAGTTCAGAGCACAGCAGGGTGCTCAGGGGCTCAATCCTGCCCTAAGGATAAGATTTGATTCCACAGCCTTAAGTGTCATATTTTCTGCTTCATGAACAATAGGAGCAGTTGTGCTCCTGAAAGTTTTCTCTGATAATATCAGCTGGACTTATAAAAAATACTTGATCTTCCTGCAAGCACTTATGGGCTCATGCTCTGGGTGGGTCTGTCCCTCCCTTCCAGTATATTTGGAGGGTTTAACTGGTTTCCAGCGAGCTTTGACCAAGTACTTCTCCCTCATCCCCTCTGACAAGTCCCCAGATTTGGGTTTGGGTGGGTGAAATTCCAAAACATTTTGTGCATCCTCACTGGGGAGGATGTGAAATGCTGCTGCACCACCCCGGGGTGTTCTCCCTCCACCTGGTCCAGGTGCAAATGGCAGTGGGAACAGCAGGGAAACCAAGGCAAGGTCAACCCAAACATCACATCTCACTGGGGCTGGGGAGGGCAGGTCTGCAAATCTTCTTACAGAGGAATAGCCCAGCTGAGCTGCACTGGAGCCAATGCCAGCCTGGGCTCCCAGCAGTAATGCCCTGCTTGCTTTGCATCTGGACCACAGCTGGTTTTTGTAAAAGCTGTTTGACCTTACTCACATCTCATACTCACCCTCCATTTGCTGCCCCAGGCTGAGCTGGTTGCCTGGTTTTCCAAAGCTTCATCTCTCAGTCACTGGAAGGTGTTCTCTGTCCCCCTGACCCTACAAGGAACCAAAGGGGATTAGGTGTGTAAACCCCTGGGCAGTCTCTTGCCACATCTGGTGTCCTAATATTTTTTCTCCATTTCAGTGGAGCAGTGACTGGGCACCTGTTCTATAAAGCTCAGCAGCTCAATGTGCACTTCCATTCACGTCAAATCACAAAAGGGCTCTGGGCAAGTTGCAGCTTGTAACCCAATTGAACCCACGTGAAAAAATCTGATTTATTATCAGTGATATCCCCTCTGACATCACCTTGTCATTAATCAGGGTGATCCTTGAGACTTTCCATATTCAAGCACCTTGCAGTAAATAGTCTTATCACTCTTTTACAGCCATCACAACTGAGGTCTGACTCAGACAAGGTCAGTGTGGAGCCATGGGACTGGGAGCACTGGAGCTGCCACCTCCCCCACCTCTGCACTAGTCCGTCTCTGCTGAGAGGTGATACAGCTGCTCAAAGGTTTCAGCCGCAGCCCTGAAGTCCTGGGAGGGCTCCTCAGCAGCCACAAATCACTTTATAATGCTCTTTCACATGTGATAAGTCCTGTACTTTGCCACTTTTCCATTCAATGCGTTAGGATGCTGAGAAACCAGAGAGCAGATGTAGGAGCAGATCCTCAGCCAGCACCACACCAGCTGAGGTTTGGAGCAGAGCTCTGACCATTAACACCAGCTGGCCTGGTGTTGTCCAAATGAAACAGGAAGAGAAGCCAACTTCCAAATGCAGCTGTTTCAGTGGGGACAACACTGGGATTCCTCAAACAGGACTGAAATGGCAGCATCACAGCCCCTGGTTGTTGTCTCTGTTACAGACACCCAAAGAAAATGAGTCTTGCAAAGTGTTTTGCAGGTTTACATGGAAAAAACCCCCCAGGAACAATATTTAGTAACAAATCAGTATTACTTCAGCACTGATCCTGCCAGAATCCATTGGAAAATGGCTGTATGAACACCGAGCTGGGAAGGGCTGATCATGAATAAGGTTACCTGTGAAGGTGAGTTTCAAGGAGCAAGCCTGTTAGCAGATAAGCCAGAGTATTTTAAGTGGAAACATTCTTGTCTTTAATTAAGGATGTTCCTTTCCCACCTTAAATGCAGACTTCTGTACTTGGGTCAAAATTTATGCCAAGTTTCAGTAACTTTTACTGAATGAGTGCTGTTATTTACTGAAATCCAGCCCGTGGTAAATGTGCTCAGTGTCCCTACTGTTTAAATTCAAGGGGAGCTTTCCAGATTCTTCCTCCCTTGTGACTTGCTCTTGTGTCTAAGGGTCTCTACCACCTTTATTTTAACCTGAGATTTGTCAAGGCAAGAACAGAACCTTCATAACATCTGCCATTCAGATGATGGCAGGCAAAGAATAGCCTCCAGCTGCCAGTAAATCAAATGGAGTTGCACCAGGGTTGATGTTGCTTGAAATTCTTGCATCAGTGCTCAAGAGCCAGAGAGGGAAAAAAAAAAGGCAAAAGAAGAGTTTGGGGGAAGAGAGGAGAAAAGATGTGCTGCTGATCTGGGCAAGAACAGGTCCCCTCCCTGCGCCTCATTGGTAGAACTGATCTAGGGGTTATTTTGGGGTGAAATGAAGAAGAGTAATTTTTTTTAATAGAATGGTTGGAAAAGACCTCAAAGCTCATCTCACTCCACCCCTCTGCCATGGGCAGGGACAGCTTCCACTATCCCAGGGTGCTCCAAGCCCTGTCCAGCCTGGCCTTGGACACTCCCAGGGCTGGGGCAGCCACATCTTCTCTGGGCACCTTGTGCCAGAGCCTCACCACCCTCACAGGGAACAATTTCTCCCTAATATCCAACCTAAGCCTGCCCTCTGTCAGTCTGAAGTCACTGGCCCTTGTCCTGTCACTCCATGTCTTTGTCCCAAGTCCCTCTCCAGCTCTCTTGGAGCCCCTTCAGGCACTGGAAGGGTCTCAGAAGTCTCTCCGGAACCTTCTCTTCTCCAGGCTGAACAATCCCAACTCTTCCATCCTGTCTCCATGAGAAGCCTTTTCACTGCTGTTTCACTCCAAGCATTGTGTGAAAGGCAGTGGAAGCCCAGCAGCCTCTCCACTAGCAGAAGGTTCCCTTTAGGAGCCATTTTCAGTTGGACACATTCAAATTCAGTGCACTTTATTAATGACTGGAGAACGAAATGGCCAAATCCACATAAATAAATAAATAAAACTGAACGGCTGCCATGACATGCACTAATTTGGGTGGTTCTGTGTTGCTGTCTCTCTGTATACAGTCACTGGAGTGAAAAGGAGATATTTTAAGTCAAAAATGGAGTGTCTATGGCAGACAATTTGGGCACAGGGAAGTGCAAAGCTCTCTGCTAAGGGGCTGGGGGAGAAAAAGCCATCGTCTGAAAAGATGAATATTTGAAAATGCCAACTGCTACAGCTACTGCAGGGTTATTTACCAGCACTCTGTGCCCAGCTGGGATCGATCTGTGGGGATAGGCTTGCTGAAAGGAAACAAAAACAAATGGGGCTTCTGCTTCTGGGATGACACTGCTCAGTTGTCAGGAGCAACTGGTGGTGTCCTCCCTTGGCCAGGGGCAGCAGGAGATGCTGCCAAACACAGACCCAGAGCCCGTGTCCGTAAGAAGTGAAATGCCTGTGTGGGACAAGGGCTTAGGAGAAAAAGTGTGGCATTTCACTGGGATTCCTGGTGCAGGAAATAAAAGAATGTTAATTGTGGAGAACTGATTCATTCACCATAAAGCCACACAGAGAATTTGAATTTTGGAAATCTGAGAACAGAAAGCACTGATAAGAAAGTTTAGAAATAAACTTTCTAAATTTGCTTTGCTTTCCTATGAACCTGCCATTTGTGCCTTCACGTACCAAGTTCTATTTTCCCCTCATCACCGTTCCTATTTCATAGGTGAGGAAACTACACAGAGAAGAGAAATATCTCTGCAGAAGGACTGTGCACTTGTTCTAGCTTTCATCAGCACATGGAGGCAGAGCAAGAGCAGTCTAGAAGTGTTTTTACTGACATACCTGCTCCTGTCCAAGTTTGTTTTGCTCCTTTAAACAGTGCCAGTTTTAAGGCAGAAGGGTCAGAAATCAGACCTGAGGCACTTCTGTAACTGGCAGTTTGTTGTATTAACATGCTGCTACCAACACACAGCGTGACTTTCCCATGGGATTAATCCCTAATGTGAGGGATGTACAGGGTTATACTGGTGTAACCGTGCTCATGCTGGGCAGAGCAACAGTAAAAAAAAAAGGAATTAAAAACCACACTTCTGAAAGCTCATTAGCAAAGAGCTCCAACCTGAACCCCGGATCTGAGCCTGGAATGAAGACTGGGGTGACCCTGAAAGGTCACTGTGGAGAGCCCTGGCCGTGAGCTGAGCTGAGCCGAGCTTTGGCTTTGAGCGAGGATGTAGCCTTGAGTAATTCTGGCATCCTAAGGCCTCAAGTAATTCCCACTTGTGTTTGCTTGTATTTTTACTGGCTGTCTTTTCCACTTCTGCCTCTCAGATTACTAGGGCTGGTGACAAGGAAATATGGGAACAGCCACCCAATCAAATTAAAAAACATTAGAAAGGTCAAGCGCTTACAGGTTGCTTTCACACCATGAGTAGGAATCAGATTTCCTGGTATCTCAGTAAAAGTGCCAGATAGTGTTAACCAGATAAGGAAATGGGAGCTTGTAAGTCTAAAACCAGGAGTAATTTTCCAGGGGATCTGTTTTCAAGGAAAAGTGTGTGGTGGTTAGATTTCCTTGACATTTCTACCCTGTGGATGAAAAGAGCCTGATTTTGTTTTTGTGTCTTTCCCTGCCCAGTGTGGTCCTGGTGCCATAGGCCTGAGAGCTTCTGCAGACCTGCTGGTGCTGTAGGAAGCTGGAAGAGGAGCAGTAAATTAATACAATATTTTTCCTGGAAAATCTCCCTTTATCTGGGAGAGAATCAAGGTGCTGAAGCCCTGACAGATGCCACCTTGACGGTCCCTTCCACACATAACTGAATCTCCAGCAGCCTGTAGACATAATGTCCATATAGTTTTGTGCTCAGACTTTCCCTTTTTGGGAAGAGGGGTGGTAAAGAGTTCTAAGTGTTGTAACTACCAGAACTATCTAACGAAAACTTCACATAGCAGCTTGTCCTTAGTAGACAGACCTTCTCCTCTTGAAGCACCACCTAACTAAACTTTTTAACATGGATTTTTGGAGTTGCAACTGGGAATTTAGACATTTTAAGGTATAGACATCCTGGGAGAGTTCTGCTACCAGGCAAGACCAACTTTGTCTTTTCTTCACCAGATGGGCAGCAACCACCATGCAGTGGGAAACATCCTGTTCTACTTTTCTTGGTGATCTGTTTTAGATTTGTAATGACCGTGAGCTGTTTCTCAAAGGTTTTGCTTCCACTTTATCCCAGGATCAGTGGTTCATTCATGAGTTTGAAAACTGTTGCACAGGAACAACCTTCATTTTTGAAGACAGCAGCTCCCGAAATAATGAGTAAATAAACCCTGTCACCTTGACAGGCTAACATTTCCATCTCCCCCTTCATTATTTATTTATGTATGGTTCCTGAAACCTATTTCCCAAATTCTCCACCCTCACCCCCCTCCCCCTACTTTGTTTTAATGAATTGAGGATTGAATTCTAGAGCACATACTTGAGTCAGAGATGATAAAGCACCCAGTCTTTTGGCAGTCTTGTAAATGCTACGGTGGCTTCCAAAGAGTTAATTCATTATGGTCTATTGTCCAGTCAACTTTATAGCTAGCAGCAGATTGGAGCCAACTTGAAATGCTGAAGTGGGAATGAAAAATGAGCAGAGCCTTGGTGTGCATTAAATATTTAATATTCTCTCAGTGGGAGGTGTCAGGAAAAGGACCATATAATAAATACTACAAGAGACAATTCCATCACTGAACTCGTCTGTTAATGACCTCATTTGCTTTGACAGAAACATTACAGATGCAGCCTCTTCGCTTCTGTGGCCCTAATAAGCAGCCACATTCCAGTTGGAAAGCAAATTCCTGCTTCTGCACCACGGAGGAGTGGGTTGGAGCTATGATTGTCTCCTTCTCCCTCTCTCTGTCTCCCCCCTGCTCCACAGATCTGGGGCATTTAGAAGGAATTTTGTGTGGCATGAAAGGTATTTGTGGCAGCTGTGTGATTTTGGCAGGAAAACCAACAATTTTATCAAACTACCTGGAAAACATGAATTTAAGAAAATGTTCCCTTCCCTTAGAGGAGAAGAGTGCCTCCCGTCTCCTGCCTTTGAATCACCAGCTTGTAAATTGTGGGAGCTTGACAACGGTGCTTGAGGACGCAGTGGTGACAACTTCCAGTTGAATTCCCTGAAGACATCTCATGCCAGGAATGACAGGATCCTCAGGAGGATCTATCCAGATGCCTCCTGGTGAGTGTTCCCCACTTCAGCAGGCACGGAGATCTTGGATCCCATTGCATTCACGGACCCCGTGTTGGCCAGATCACAGGATTTTCTCTGCAGTGCTGTGACCTGCAGCACTGCTGGTCCCACAGAGGGATGTTCTGCCTGAGCCCCAGTGTTGCAGGGGCTTTGGCTTCAAACTAAGCGTGAGCAGCATGTTTTCTATCTTCCACTATTTATGTTTGAAAGGTCTTCAAAAGCATCCCTGCTCTGATGGCTGGAAGCCAGCTCTACATGTATTCATATCCAGTTCCTGTGGAGTTGATCTTTGCCAGGTTTCCCCTTCAACTTAATTAATTCTTTTCCCGCCTGGGCAGTTAGATCCTAGGATGTTTTTATCACTTCTCAGTCTCACTTTTTTAAAATCCTGGTTAAGCAAATCAACCTCTTTGTGTTTGTCTAGAAATGTTTCTGATGGCCCTCAGCATCCCAGTAAACTTTTCTTCTGTCCCTGCTTCAGTTTCTCTTCTTGAACAGGAATAACAGATGAGGTTTGAAATGCTCTGTAAAATGATGTACATTCCAGCTTTTCTCTGATGGGAATTCCTCTCATTCAGTCCCTGCATTACCCTGTAGGGCCAACTTGAGAGCCCAGTTCTCTCCTCCACGGACAACTGCTGGGTTAAATTTGAAGCTCTCACTATTAGTAGTGCTGGAATCCATCCAAATTCTAACACATTTCCTTTCCTTCTTACTGCAGTGTAAAATCATGTTGAATTTCTCTGAATTTCTCATTTACCTCCAGTATTAACTTATTCTCTCTCCAAACTTTCTTCCAAGGCCTTTCATGACTGCAAAACTTCAGCAATTTTCTTATATTTGTCTAGGCTCTTTTATTCCTTCTCTTTAAAAGAAAATACTCAATTTGCTCAGACAACGACAGTAATTTTTGTAGGACATTATGTATAGTAGGCAAAAACTCAGATTGTAAAAATGAAGAGTAAAAATAGCTATTTGTCTTCTGCTCAGGTAAAGTGCACACTGGGATGCCCAGTCTCTGCTTTGAACATCTGGGGTTGACAATACTCTTCCCCTCTGTTTTAAACTAGCAGTTTTCTGCCTCAAAGTGAAACTTGAACACAACCACATTAAAATTTGTAAAGATGGTGAGATTGTGACAGGGGTCTGGGGATTTTATAGTGCTAGAGGCCTGGACGGCTAGCTGGTAGGGTAGGACTCCAGAGTCCAAGCTCAAATGTCAGCATCTTCAATTAGCATCTGCTTTTTGGGATGGATTATAACCTTCTCATCTTCCCCCTTCCCTAACACTGCCTGAACTGAGGCCAGTGATGCAGTTGTCCATTCTGTTCCCGGCTGGGATCAGGGTGGAAGAGGCTGTTTGCTGCACGTGGCCCGGGATAAGAGGAGGTTTGGCAGAGTGAAAGACGAGGCTCCTTCCACTGCTGCTGCCTGCACGGACTGTGGGGCTGCGGCTCAGTAGGGTGCAGGGGGAGGATGCTGAAAGCAAACCAGCTTACTTCAGGCTCCAGGAGGAAAGGAGAGCAGGAATGAGAATAAAAAGCTGGTCAGAAGCGGTGAGGGAATGTGGCTCCCGCTCCCGGCTGGCTCTGTGGAGGCTGCCGTCAGATGCCTCACATTCTGTGCATTACAACAAGGCAGCTGTTCGTAGCGCTGGATCCGTGCAGCAGGGAGATAAGGTTCTGCCTTTGCATCAGAAGCAGCTGCAAAGGGGCAAAAAGGTCTTAGAACAAGAAATTAGTTCATTTGAATTCTCTCTCTCTCTCTCTTCTCCTTCTTCAAGCCAGACAGACACAGCCTCTCCCTCCTCTCGCACCGTGCGGGCGGTTTGTGGTGCCAGCAGGAATTTGCCTCTCTGCCTCTGGAGACTGTGCAGGGTGGGTGCCTGGCTGGGCTGCTCTCCCAGAGGACTCGGCCCCAGGCCCGGGCTCACAGAGCGGGCACTGGGGTGGCTCACAGAGGAGAGCTCCTGGCTGTGACGGTGTGGAGGTGGCACAAACTCACCACTCGTGGCCGGGGCTGGAGCTGCTGGTGCTGCTGGGCTGTGGTTGAACGAGTCCATGGCTACAGCAATAAGACAATAACAGGCTAGAGAAAGCTCTAAGATGGCACAAATCATCCATCCCATGTCCAGCATGGGGAAAAGGAGGAAATACCTGGACAGTATAGTATTAATCTGTGCCATGTCACATTCATAGGCTGGAGGGATTCAAATGAACCTGGGCAGGCAGCCTTGAGCACGACATAGCAACTGTCTGAGTGCTTGGCTCTGCAGCCTTAATGATGTTCTTTTAATGTAGCTTTTAAAAGTGCATAATATAATATACATTTTCTGTCCTGTCTGCCTTTTATAGCTTTAAAAATGACTCAGGTATATGCTCTGACATATGGATCTGTTCCACCCCAACACACAGACAGACACTCTGCCACCTTCCAGCACTTGCTGAAACACCCTGTAAGGTTTAGGTTTGCTCTTAAATAATTATTGCCTGTGCAGTAAAGAAATAACCCTCTTTGCCTTCAAAACTTTGCAGTGATAATTTCTTAGTCTTTGTTTCTCAGGAGCTGGGCACTTCCCTGGCTGTTTCTCTGGAGTTCATTGCTGGCCACGTAGGCTGGAAACCTGTGAGTAAATCTGGACTGGGCTGCAGAAACTGCTCAGTGCTGCTCCTGCCTGTGTGTGAGGGGTGTAAAAGGATGAAGCTCGCAGTCCGGGTGGAAGGAGGAGGAGGATACAAGGCAGAGAGGAGATGAAATAGCCCTCGGAGCCCCGCCTGGGACTCCAGAGATGTGTCCCCTCTTCCCCAGGCTGATCTGCCCCTAAGTTACAGCCTTTGAGCTGGCGGTGCTGCTGCTGCAGAGAGCGTGGCAGCTCCAGCCCTCCTGGCAACCTCGAGTCTCCCCAGGGCTGATTTAGAGAGGTCACCTGTCACTTGTGTAAAGGTTGCCAGAGGTCTGTGCTGTGGACAGTCCCCACGTTCCTGGGATGTCACATAATCATTTTATTTTACGTCGCCTCGGCCCTGCCAGGGGAGGGGAGGAGGAGGGATGAGAGTGCGAGGTCAGCAGCATCTTTATGGATGGCGGAGTGAATGTGAGGTGAAAGGGATCGTTGCTTTTGCCTCCCCAATAAACCCCTTTTCTCTGCCTGAACGGAAGCAGCGAGGAGCTGTTCGGCTAATTTATATTAATTCAACTCCATTAATGATGAGATATCATCTCTTCTCTCAGCAGGAGAACCATCAAAAGGATTTAATACCGCGCTGCTCTTCTGACAACCCCACGTTACAGCCTGCAGCCACTCCATGGCTGGACTGAACCTTTCCCCAGCCACCTGCTTTTCCCAGGGCCTCATTAAGAAGGGCAATCTCACGCTATTATAATTATTTTGGGGTGAGTCCTCACATGCCTCAGCACTGCTCAGGCACGGAGGAGCAGGAAAGCTCTGCGGGGAAGAAAGGACACGACACCTATGCTGTGTCTTTCCCAGGCTGCTGATGAACATGGGACATTTCAAGTGCCATGAAGCCACAACCAGCATGAGTTGCCTTCTGCTCTCCTGGGCTGCTGCAGAGCAGAAAAATCCCGTTTTTTGGAGGCAGGAGTGGCTGGTGGCTGTGGGAGCCTCCTGCCCTGCTCCTGGGCAGCAACGGCAGCAGTGTTTTGTGATGCAGAACAGCCCTGCCAGCTCCCCTCGGATGCAGAGAGTCCACTGCCCTCACCAGGGACATGCCAGGAACAAGCACCCGGACCATCAGAAAATTTGTTTCATGAAGCCCATGAAGTCAGTCATCTGGGTTTCCTGCTCATTCACCGTGGGGTTTTTGAAGGACGGGGGCTCTGGCATCAGGCTGGTGTAAATCAGTGTTAGGAGGGACTAAGATGCCCACTGGGATCAGGGGTCTGGGGTAGTGCACAGTAGGAACAGCACTTTGGGGTCCCTGCAGAGAGGGGGAAACTGAGGCAGGGGTGGGGGAGGTTCAGGGCCCCTCAGCGTGGGGCAGCTCTGGGACTCAGACAGCAGCCCTGGGACTGAACCCCGAGCCAAAGCAAGGGCCAGTGGTCAGTTTTGCCCCATGGAGGGCTGGACAGTGCCCCAGGGATGGCCATGGCAGGTCACGGGGGCTGGAGTGGCTTTCCAGTGGCCGCAGGGCCTGGATCCAGCAGGGCTCAGAGGAGTCTCTTGTTCCCTCATCCATGTCCTGGCAGCAGGAGACAAGACTTCGTGCAAGTCATGTAATTTAATTTCTCTCTTTGCTTCTGGCCGATAGTATTAAACTCCTGGCCTCCGAAACACACATACAAATCTCTCTTTCTTTTTTCTCCTTTTTTTTAAAAAAATATTTTTATATTAACATATTTCCTTTTGAAACTGTGTGAGGCTTTTCTCAAAACTAATGGATTTTTTTTCTCCCCTTGTCTGGGCCAAATGTATTCAAATCTTAACTCAGTTAAGTCAGAAGATTCCTATCGTCTCAGCAGGGAATCCCACCCTTTATTCCACAAATCAGCATCCTTTTTATTTGACTTTCTGATCTCCAAAGGAAAAGGGATGCTTTTTTTTATAGAGTTTTTTTTTTTTTTTTTTAGTTTAACTCTGACGTTGATGTTGCAATGCTCTTTGATAGCCGAGAACACAAGGACTGACTTCAGGAGCAGCTGAAACTTCATCAGGAACCAAAATATGAGAAGAAGGGATTCAGAGTGGGAAATGGTAGAAAGTGATACTGTTGAAACAACTCTTTGAAATTTCCCAAATGATGTTTGATGTGTGAGTCCCTTAAAGCTGCTGCAATACCTTTAGTATCAAAATGATCTCTTTTTTATTACGGGGGGGCAGGAAGGAGAGGTATTTTAATTTTTTTAGTGACACTCGGAAGAAATAAGTTTAATTTTAACCTGTAATGGTTCCACCTGGAATTAATTTTTTTACATCTGTTTATCTGGGATTTAGTAGGATTCTTTCATAATTTTTTTTCCTTCTCTTTTGCTTGAATAATACTCTATTTCAAAGGACCAGCAGAAGACACACGAGGGACTGAATGCTGAGGAATAGATTACCCCTGAAACATGCTGTAGTCCTCCCTTATCCACCCCCAAAATACCAAACCACTGGAAAAGAAAACATGAAATAGAAACGCTTTGAGGCGCAGGAAGGAAGGACCCAAAAGCAAAATCAGTGCTGTGGCATCGAGCTGCTGGCAGGATTCTGTGAGCCCTGAGGCAGCTCTGGCCCGAGGGGCTGCCCCTGCCCTCCCATTGCTGCTGCCGTGGTGCCCAGTGCAGCCCAAACCGGGCTGATCCCGCAGCAGTGCCACAGGAAAAAGGAGAGGAACTGGTGAAAATCCCGAGGGAGAAACAGGTCTTGAGGGAATGACATGGGGCACATCCAGGCTCTAGAGAAAACACGCCTGGGGGGAAACGTGGCTGCCGTGGTTGGTGGGATAAATGCGGGAGATATTTTTCTTGTAGTTTTTTCTGCATGAAGGGCCCAGCTATAGGTTTGGGTGGTTAGAAAAAATATAAAATACCTCATTAATGTCAATCCTCAACATAGCAAGGGCATAGCAGGATTTTTGTCAGATCCATCCAGGGCAACAGGCCATGTGTCTGTGTCGTGACCTTCCCTGGGTTATAATTTCCCCATATAATTTTGAGGATGTACTCAGGAGCTGTTCTACCAAGTACCTTTGTAACTCCAGGTCATGCTGAGGAAAAGACACACATTTTTCTGATACAGTAGAAAAAGCTGGTGTCTAAAGTGAGCCAAAAAGCAGGGCCCTGGGTGCAATTAGCATCGTTTCATTTCAGAAAGCAGCAATTTGAGCAGGTCACGTCCTTTGCAGGTTGCTCAGGGAGCAGGCTGCACCTACACCGTTCATCCCAGCTCCGTACTCTTGTAGGAAAACAGCACACAGAAGACCTTGTGGATTTGATGGGAAGGAGCATGCCCGTTTCTTCTGCAATTTATATCATATGCAAATGAAATGTTTCCACTGGAAGTTTGCAAAAAGGGAATGCTGCCACTTACTCCCATCTCTGCTGAGCTAAAAGGTTTCTTGCAGATAGCATTTTTCATGCGGTGCTGGGGTGCTTTACAGTTATTGAGCCCTGGCAAAATGTCTGTAAATCAGCACTGTATGGATCCGGCATACATCCAGTTTGCAGGAACTAGCAAGTCTCAGGGATTAATGGAATAATATGGGACCTGTTTGACTGACAGCATGGGAGAGATGGATGCAGGTTCTGCTCTCCCTGCGGCCCCCACTCAGCACAATGGGTTTTTCTCCCTCCATTTGGTGTCTCCAAAAATACCAGGCTGCTGCTCTGAGATGCTGAAGGGCTGCTGTGCCCCTGCAGAGCAGGGCACATTTCATGGGAGGTGGAGAATTGCCTCTGCACAGCAAGAGCAGTGAGAGCAGAGTGCCCACAGCACCCCTGAAAGCCAGATCAGTTCTCTTACAAGTGGGGGATGCTGTTAAAATTGGTGAGGATCCTGCAGACCGCTTCTCCTCACAGCATTCCCAGCTCCAGAGGGACACTGAACCCCAGGATGGTGAAACCCTCAGTGCAGCTGAAGGTCTGGGACACATGGGTTCTTCTCCAGAAGCTGGCAGCTTGCCCAGGGCATCAACAATGTGCTAAAAGAGCCCGAGGAGGAAGGGGCAAAGCTGTTCTCTGCCCTTCTTCTGTGACCTCTCACCTTCCAACACCATACACACACTGCAGGCAACTCTTCATGGCACTTGAGTAGAATAAAAATGATTGAAACCATCTGCCCTCTCCAGCAGCGGGGTCTTGCACCCAGGTTACTCTCGATTAGACTTTACCAGGAGAGAGTTTTAGCCAGGGCACTGACAATTAATATTAAAATGGAAATCTGCATTTCTAAACTAGGACTTCGTGCCCTCCTTTGCAGAAGACACATTTTCCCTGCTCCTGTCTCCAGCAATAATATATTTAAACCTTTGAGGTTCCCATTTCTAAGCTGTGCCTTTGCTAATTTTTGTTCTTCTAGTGAGAATTTAAGAAAACCTGCTTGTTGTGAACAGTACACTGAGAGTGCAGTAGGGGAGATGGGCAACTCTCTTAAGCACAGTTATGTGCAAGAAGCAGAAAACTGTTCAAGAACCCATTCTAACTGAGAATCAAAATGCATGGCATCCACAGATGTTATAAAGTAGGATGGGAGTTGCTGGGGTCAGCCTGAAGCTACAATATTAGGAAGATGATTTAATATCTTAAATCAGTACCAGGGAAGGCAGACATTGAAACTGGGCATTTCCTAAAGAAGTGCCACAATTAAAATCCATTGCATAACCCCTCCCAGTGTCAGAATGGGGCTTGTTTCTCAATGCTCAGTGGCTGTGAAAAGGCTCTCACACAGTCATGGTAGTCCTAAGGCGGGCAAAAGGGGCTGCTTCAGTGGGTGGGAATCAGCCTTGCTGGAAGTTTGAAGAGAGATCTCTTTGTTCAGGATTTGAAAATCGGTGCTATGACAAGTTTACTCACAGCTGCTCTGGTTTTGCCCATGGTGGCCACGGGAGTTGTCTGTAATGTCAATAAACCAGGCCTGGATATGACATGCTTAGTTCACATCCATCCATCCTCTCCTAACAAGGACTCACCCCACAAGCCCAGGTCCTTCTTGTCTACCAAAACCTTGGGCAACAGTATCATAGAGAGATTATGATAAAGAAATAAATAAAAAAGTCTAATTTATGAAGCGAACCTTTCAAAGTGTTAAACCATTCATAGCTTTATGACTACATATTAATCTGCTCTCATTTATTGCTTTGTAAGGCTATTTTGACAAAAGTTCATTATCAAGACTGCTAAATGCTTTTAAAGCATTGATTGGGGGAATTATTACATCACGGTGATAGACACAGTGTGTTAAGATGGATTGTAAGGCTCGGACCATCTGAAATTTCCCCCCTTTTAATTGGATCGATCCCCAGAATAAACGAAGTTTAATTGAATTTTCAGGAAAATTGAGCAGTTGTTTTCAAGTCTCTGTCAATACACATTATTTCAATTACATGATGATAAGCATAGAGAGAGTTTGCAAACAGGCTGAACGCAGGCGGAGGCTGCACACCAGAGAGGCTCCCTGCACATGCTTGGCTTTTACTTTCTTTTTCCAGGATGAGCTACATTTCCCAAAAGCACATCAGCAAGGGCAGGGGCCCTGCTCCTGCTCTCTGGATTTCAGAGCATGATTACTGCTTGTCCCTCCTTTTCCCAGCTCTGCCTGTCTCCTGTCTAGAACTCATTTCCCCAGGGTTCCAACAGTCTCTTCCTTACAATCCAAACAATTTTTCATACAAAACCCAGGCTTTTTGTTCCAAGACCTCAAAATTACTTCAAAACATTGACCAAGATGTGCTGGCTCAGGAAGCTTTGCTGAAGTGAGGTTAAGAAGCAGTTACCCCTTGCAGTCTATCCTGCTCCATGTCCAAGCAACAGACATTTGTCTCCCAATCCCTGCAGCTTCCCTGCAAATGGAAAGTGGAAAGTGCCGGTGAAGCTGTGTTGGAGTTCATGTCAGGAACATGTTCGCTTTTGAGGAAAGGAACCATTATTGAGGGAGTGGGGCAGAAAGCTGGAGGCAAGAGCACGAGTTCTCCTGCCAGGTTTCATCACCTCAACCTGTAAGGCTGCACCGAGCCCAGAGGGGCAGTGAGGCTGAGCACCTTTCTACTTACACTGGGACACCTCTTTTAAAAGAAACAAACACCATTAGCTTGAGACCTTCGGCAAATTTCTGGGCCCCTTGGAAATCTTTCTTCAACTCAGAAATATTCCCTCCTCCTCACAACCACTGGGTCTCTGCAAAAAAATATGGGAGCCTTGGCCAGAGGAAGAAGAATTCGGCATCCTTTGGGGATGAACAGCGTGGATGTAGCGATGCAGAACAAAGGGTTCCCCTGGTTCTCGTGTGTTTCTTTGAGCATCCAATTAGCAGAAATTCTTTTGTACAGCGTTTTCCTCTTTCTTGTTGGTAGAAACCTGGTGATGGTTTGGTATCATCTGCAGTGTCCTGAGATGCTCCCTGGCAGGGTGGTCTTCATGCCTTCCTGCTCCAAGGCTCCCTTCCCTGGCACAGCTGCAGTGGTTTGAGAGGCCACTTAGCTGACTCATTGTCTTTTGTATTTTCTTCCATTGAATGGCCACCCAAAAAATTAAGAAACTCTGCTAAGCAAGACAATACCATATAAAACCTTTCCATAGTAATAAAAGCCCCTTTCCCCCCTTCTTTCACAGTCTCAAATCATGGAGTCTTGTATGAGTTATGGTGAGTCCCACCAGAGAAACACAAGCTGTTAACTCCTTGCAGATAAAGGTGTGTCTCTTCCTTTTTTTCCTCCTTTAACAACATCTTTCTGTGTTCACCAGGGACACCCTGCCCAGAGCACAGACAAGAACAGCCCAAACCATCATGGGACGCTTGCATCCTCTGGGATGGATCAGAGTGCATGCTCTGAGCTTGATGCACCAGTTATGGGTGATTGCAGGTGGGTTTCAGTCTGATAATACCATCAGAGGCAGGACTCAATAGCAGCAACGCTGGGATATCCTGGAACAAGTGGCAGGATGTGGCTCAAGCTGCATCTTGGCCCTGTGGAGCCCAGGCAGGACGTTCTGAAGCTCAGGGCTTGGTGGTTGTGCCCTGCTCCAGCAATTCACCTGCCCTGTCCTGTTTGATTCCCCTTCTCCATCCACCTGCACTGTTCCCCTAACCCTGAGCAGTCCAGGTGACACCAGCTTCCCTGAGAGCTGCAATTAGAGGCTGGCATGGGGCAAAGTGTGCTGGCCTCAGGGTCAGGATGGCTCCCTCCAGGGCTCCCTGCTGCAGCCGCCAGCTGAGGCATAAAGGATATAGCTGTTGTTATAGATTCGTTAGTTATTCATTGTAACAGCCTTGATCCTAATGAATTCATTTGGTATTCATTGGCTGTCACGCACAGTTTTGTAAGTCTTCAGCTCTAATTTAGGACAATTAAAATGAAGTGTTAGCAAGCAATGTTTCCCCTGCATTGCACAATCTATAATATTTTCTTTTCAGGGGAGGGATGCAGACTAACCCTGCTCATGCTGCTGATGTTATCAGGGAGTGAGATCTTACAGCTTGATCCTGCAATGCTTAATGAATTAATACAGCAGATATAATTTTCATGGGTCAGTGTGTTGTGCTGGCCTGCAGATCTGTCTAGATTAGGCCTAGGGAAAGACTAATTGAAAAATACATGTCTTGGTTTGCTTAAAAACAATAAGCAGATATCTACCAGGGAGAAACGTACAAACAAGATGCATAAAAGCAAGCCAGTGATTTGTCATAGGCTTCATAGTTCATGTTGTAAATTAGACAATCTTTCATAATCACAGGGCTGGGGGAGGGGGAGAACCGAATCAATTTGCCTGTAAAATTCTAAGTCCTTTTGAAAACACAATTGAAACATAATTCCTCTGTGTTTCCCAGTTAATTATCATTTACAATATTTCTGGCATCAAAGCTTTACTAGCATGGAAGGATCATTTCTTCATCACAATACCACTTTCAGGATTCATTTATCTTGTCTTTTAGACTAATTATCCCCAAATTCACCAATAGACTGTCACACTTACATGCTCCAATAAATGTAGTTTTAAATCAGCAGCTTACTTTGCTGCAGTGGTACAAGCTTTCCTGAATTGTGTCTAACTAGAGTCATTCATCTGTGATCACAACACTAAAGGGAGAACAACAACATTAAGGTTTGTATGAATGATCATGCTTATTTATATGCAAATACGTCTGACAAATCAATAATGTATGATTTAGCTGTTCACTGTGCATTAGTAGAAGTGCCGCCAGTCCCAGGTGGCGGCCTCAAAAGGATCCTCAGCTCTTCCCCCTCCCCGTCTCGGTCCCGATTCAACCAGCATCTCTGGTCAAGTGGCTGCGGAATCAGCTGCTGCCTCCTCCCTGCGTGCTGGTGGCACCGGCAGCCACCACTGCAGCCGAGGGGATGGAGAGGGGAGAGGCTGGTGGGGAGGGGAAGGAGCCCCAGTGGGGACCCTGGGATGGGATGCAGTGGGAGTGGGGATGGCAGCATCTGACTGTCCACAGGCTGGGGCTATCACAGGCTTGTTCCTCCAGATTTCAAGGTGATACGGAGCATAACAACACCCCAAGTGGAGTCAGCCCTGCCTGTCAGCCTTTCAGTACTCTGTCCTACTCCCTTTTCCCACCCAGAGAGCAGCTGCCTGTATGATCTGCTTTCATTTGCTGCAGAGGGTCTGTCACCCTCCTCCAGCTGCACTGTCTGTATGGTCCAGCCGTTCTGCACACCCTGCCTGGGCCTGCTCTGCAGAGAGGGCTCCTCACTCACCCTCGCCTCATCCCCTCTGCTGTCTGTGGCTTTCCTTTCTGCCCTGCCACCCCCAGCAGTGAGCAACACCAAGCCATGGGGTTTTCTGCACTATCGTTCCTCTCAGAGAGGTGCTTTTCCTCCTTTCCTGAGGTCTCAAAAGCTCTCTTTTCTCGAAAGGAAAAGGGGTAGTGGTGGGTAGTGGGTGTATGGACCTGTGTTGTCCATGTCCTACACTGCTTGTGCACGCCGTGATGTGTCTGCACCTGCCTTGGGGACCAGCTGCCAGGGTCTGAGTGATAACCAAAATAAATAAACATATATCTCTGTCTTGAGCCTGAGTAAATATGGATGTTGGGCTAAATGTTAATGTGGTGTGAATTCCTGTATTTCTTTTGAGCTGTGCTTACGGCTGCAGTGAGTTGGGCATTTCAGCTACGGCCAGAACTGGGTTATGAGTCAAAAAACCCCAACTCTGCTCTCAGCTATTGTTATTCCTCTTGCTATACGCTTCAGGCAAAGAAGTAATCCTGTCCTCCTGACCAAGGCAGACTGAAATCCCTCTTGTTCAGTTGGCCAGAAACTGAGTGGTGTGCAGAAATAGAAATAGTTCTTGTTCCCCCTCCAGGCCCCCCAAACCACCTCCAGGAAAGGGTGAGACTGGGAGGAGAAGGCTGTGTGTGTTCCTGTGCAAAGGGAAAGGCCAGTACCACCTGCACCTGGCAACTCTCCGGTACGGGGGGCTGATTTATATCCACTTACAGGACTCCTTCTCTCAGCCTGGCATCACTCGATGTCCATCTCCATTTTCTCTCTGCCCTGGGTGATGATACCCACATCTGATATAGGGGAGTGCAGGCAGTCTGTCCTGGAGCTCTCATTAGCCATGGCAGGTGAAGAGAAGTGCAGCTTGAACAAATGCTGTGCTGTACACTCTGTGCCAGGGATAAAACACTCAGTTGTTGCCAGCTTTGGAGGAGCTACTCAGAAAGCTGTGAAAACAAGCAAGAAATCCCAGCATACACAATGCTGGGGGGACGACGGGAGGAGTAAGTTTAATGGCCTGCATGAATTGTCAAGCAAACCCTCTGCAGACTTCAGCATCTTCAGTGGCACATTCTCGTTCTGACACAGAAGCGACATTTATAGGTTGTAACTCTTAGGAGCAGTTGGTCTCTCTGGCACTATTACACTTAAATGTGAAGGGCTTCATCTGCTGACTATCACAGTGGAAAAGGCAAGTTGAGCAGTTAAAGTAACAGTTCAGGAAGATCCCCCAGGGATGGAGTGAGCAAAAGAGAATAATCAGGCGTTTCCACAACTTGCCCCAGTAGTGTATTAGTTTCTGGCGACTAAGCTGCTTTTAGCTTTCCCGGTTTATTTTTAATCGTGTCTGTACAATATACTGCTGGTATTCCCATTGCATTTATAATTATAATTGGCTATCTAACTAAATAGCCTGTGGATCCGTGTGCTGGGAAACACGCTGTGCGGATGTGTTGGGCTGTGTGCACACACACACAAACCTGCACTTCCTCACTCCCCTGCCCTCACACATCCCGCCTTAAAAAAAACAGTCAGAGATTGAATTAGCTTAGAAATGGAGCATCTGCACAACCAATAATTTCATTACTGGGGAAAGCAGGAAACTGTGTTTCTCAATGAAGCTCAGATTATGAATCCGGTTATTTGCATTGGAATTTTAATGCGCTTGTACAAAAAAGGGCTGGTACACATCAGTTCCTCTCTGAATGAGGCATAATGTGAGGGAGATGCTGCACACTGTCAACAGATGCTGGACAGAGAAGGAAGTTGTGGTGGGCAGACACATCCCCACCAGTCCTGCGGAAAAGCAGATGAAGAATTGGTACCTGTGCTCTGCTGGGCCATTCTCTCCATGGAGGGTGCAGATTGCTGCTTTAAAGAATTTAATATCCTTGCCATGTTTGGCCACTGGAACTCTTTGTTATGAAGGACAAGAGTGATGGCCAACATCCCAGGGCTTGGACCAGTCCCCTGGGCAGGACCTTTTTGGGATGAGATCTGACGGGCTTTCACGGAGGACAAAGGACTTCATGTGGGGTTCAAGTGTGAACGCTTGGGTAATCTGCTTCAGAAAGAGGGTCCATACCCTGAGATACAGTCCCATATAGACTATGATGTGCAAGCCATACTATTCATAGGGAAAAAGTAGTTCTTGCTTTCATATATTATTTCCCCCTTCCATCAACTCAGACTCTCATCAGCTGTTGCAACAGTTCTGCACTTTGGATGATGCTTTTCCTATGAGGTCTGGCCCTCCTTGCAGTCCTAGCAGGTTGATGAGGCTTTGTAGGTGGCCTTTGTATGGGCAGAAATACCCAGCAGCTCTCTCCAGGGTGATAGAGAGGAAGACTACATCTCCCAGCAGCCCCGGGAAGGAACAGGATGAGATTTTAAGGGTGGGCTTAATTGTCTTTCCAGACAAATGGTACTTTGAAAATCAATCTCTGGTTAGCAGTGTGCACCTTTTGTTTTCAGTAATGCTGAAAAAGTTCACAAGAATGGGAAAAGACATTTGTTGCATCAGTTTTGCAAGGGATTTTCTCAGAGAGAGACATGCACACACAGAAATCAGGCAGAAAAGCTCTCGTCTCAGCCTGCTGAGGCTTTTCCTGTGGACTGCTTGCTAATATGAAATATTAAAAGTGCCATGTTCTTTCCTTCACATATTTCTTCATATTCAGCCTGGCCACTCAGTTGATATGTAAATAAAGTGTACCACCACTCTATAAAATGCAGATACTCTGCATTATTTAAGCTGCGAAGGTGATGCATCATCCGTTATGTGGCTCATTGGGGGAGCCCCGCTGTGTATTTGGCAATAAAGCCTCAGAGCGCCTCATCAGAAACAGCAGTTGGTCCAGGGGAAGTTCATTTATGCATGAAATATTCACAGAGCAACAATGCAAACCTTAAACATCAGTAATTGTTAGATTTCTATTGCCGCTAACTAGTGTCTCTAAATTATTGCAAAAGACCAGCCAATTTGCAAATTACATATATTTGTCATGCTCTTGTACCTTTAGTGAAGAGCCCATAATGGTGATAGCATTTTTAATGTACACAGCCACTGAGCCTCCTTTGGAGAGCTAGCCAAAGACTAGCTCTGTAATGGGAAGGGCTGGCCAGGTTTCTGGAGAAAGGCCCTGCTATATTAACTGACTCATTGCCTGCAATTTTTTCCCCAAATGCTCATCTCCAGCTTTAAGACTAAGAAGAAACTCCATCCAAGATGGTCCTTCCACTTTCTGTGCGCCTTGGAGAAATTCTGTCTGATCGTGACACCAGTAACACGTAAGGCCATGACGTGAGCAAGCCCAGCTCAGGCTTTTGCAGGGTTTCTGCCATTCAGTGCCTGCCACAGGACAGTGACTTTGTCCATGGCCTAAGTGGTCTCACAATTAGGGAGCAGGACTTCTGGAAAACACAGCCTGAGGTTCCATGTTGAAAACAAGGCAAAACAAATGCCTGGTGGAACCCTCTCAAAGGGTACAGAGCTGCTCCAGGGATACAGATACCTGGGGAAATTTGACCAGGTCTGTTTGTACCACCCTGTTGATGGGCTCTGAAAGGAGGAAGGTGACAAACAGATCCCCTGGCTCTGAGCTGTGCCAGAATTAGGAGTGACGCTGGTCCAAGAGTTTGTGAAATGCTCTCGATTTCAAGCTGGGGAGTTTTCAACTGCCTTTGGTCATGTAGAGCATGAAGACTGTCTGGAAACTACAGCTGGGTGCTCTCATCCTGCCTGTCATGCAGTACCTGTCTGTCTCCATCCCTTCGAGAACTCCAGCCAGAGCAGGGCCAGCCCAAAGGGATCCTCTCTGTTGAGAGCCAAATGCTGCCACAGCAAGTGAGGAATTCATTTAATAACTTCAGATTCATTAATATCCCTCCCTGTAAGACCCAAAATAACAACTGGGAGATCAAAGGGTCAATTAACACTCACAGTCTCTAATCTATCAGCAGATTAATATCTGAGTTGCTTTGTGACTGTTCCCTGCAAAAGTCGGAGACGGAAAATGCTCTGTCTCCATCTTTCCTCTTCCTGGTTAATATTTAACAGAAGTCTTTTAATGTGCTCTCCCATTCAATACAGTAATAAAACACAGCATCACCTTTGACAAATCT
This sequence comes from Platysteira castanea, assembly GCA_013397175.1. Taxonomy (NCBI): domain Eukaryota; kingdom Metazoa; phylum Chordata; class Aves; order Passeriformes; genus Platysteira; species Platysteira castanea. The sequence goes on from VYXC01003396.1 coordinate 381,406, forward strand.
CTTCCTTTCCACAGAGGAAAGGGTGCATTTCCCCAGCTGGCACCGTGCTGCTTTGTCTTTTACACCAGTGTGTCTCAGTGGGAACGCAGGCTGCTCCATCAGGTTGATAAAACACAAACTCCTTTCCCCAAGCATATTGGTCCCTCGGGAGGAGTCATTAGCATTGCAGAGGATGGGGGCCAAGAGCATCATTTCCTGGCTGTGAGTAGTGGGCAGTGCTGACTTTCAGTGTGTCTGGTTATCCCAGAAGAGGTTAATGGCTGTGGTGGCACCTCCTCCCCCCCGTGGATCTCAGAGTAATCTCCAGGAGGGATTTGATCCCTTCTACATAGAAGCTGTTGTTTGCTGACAAGAAGGAGAAGGAGGTAAGGAGAGCTTTTTGCACCTTTAAATAACCCACAGTCATCCCAGACACGAAGGGCAGAGGGGGATGAAGCTCTCGATGTGCCTTCGGAGAAAGGGCAAGGCCCTCGCCTGGAAGTTCACTTTGGCCTCAGAGACGTGACCTCTGAGCCAGTTCTGCAAGTGACAGTTTTAAGTTTGCCTTGTCCCTATGGCCTCGTCTTTGTGAGGAGGCAAAGAGGAGCGTGGCAAGCAGGTGTGAGCTCAGAGAGCAGCACTTTCTCCGTCTGCTCTGTTTGCTCCATCTCAGGCCCTCAGTGCTGCCCTTGGAAGAGCAGAGCTTGGGTTACCAGCCGTGTGCTGGGCTCGTGTCTCTGGGCTGCAAGAGTGAGACCTCCACCTCACGCCAAGGTCCTCAGCATCCTCACTGCTCCCTCCCCAGGGCTTGGGCTGAGGAACGACTCCAAAAGTGGAGTTGGTTAAAATGCACGTGTTGAACATGCAATTTAAACTGCCTCAGCCCCCCACCTGCAAGCTGGGGCAGCAGCATGTCTGTACTTCCTGGGGAGGAAAGACAGATACCCCAGAAATTTTGTGGTGCACAAATATTACAGGAAAAGGCTCCGTGAGTGGGTGAGATGACTGGCTTCACCCTGGCTCTGCTCGGAGGAAGGAATTACATCCTCATCAATCTTGTGCAAGGAGGCAGCTCAAAACCAGAACCTGAGCAGCAAAACGGCACCTTTTGGCCACCCAGCAGGAGGTGACAATAAAAGCTGATTTAAAAAAAAAAGCGCACTGGAGTTTTTAGTCACTTAACAAAATGAATTTCTGTGCAAGTTCTGAAGCCGAACTCTCTCAAAGGCGATCACTCCTGACTTCAGGTTCCTCTTTGACTTGTTTTATGATGTTTGCTGAAAGTTCAGAAAATTAAATCTTTTGCAGTTTCAGAAATGCACATGATGGATGTGTTTTGGGATTCAAATCAAGGGAGGGAGAATGCTTCTTTAAATTATTAGTTTGGCTTCCCTCCACCATGCTGCCGCTCTGTTAATTAAACAGCGGACATATGTTAAGGCTGTTTTACAAGCATCTGGAAAGAAAAATTAACATTTTTTATCACTGTCACTGTAATTTCTTAACTGTATGTATATGTGGGCAATATGAAAATTAGTTTCATTTAAAAGTTGGAGTGGTTTGCTTTGATTAGAAGACAAGCAGGGGAGTGAAGGAGAAGTCTGATAACTGAAGAAGAATCTGGCCTGGAGAATGTGAGGCAAAACATGATGCTCAGTGACTCTGGTCAGCCTGGGTGGAAATTTAATGGTGTATATTTGTACTGAAACAACTCTGCTGTGCATTTCTGTTGGTGTTTTCATGGTAATTTACAAACAAAACAAACATCCTGCTGTGGAGCAGGTTCTGGATGGTCATTTTGGGCTTTGTGCTGTACTCCAGGCTGGTTGGCTTCTCTCACCCTGCAGCTCAGAACCCCCAGAGCCTGCGTGCATCAGCACTGGGGCTTGAGTGTTGAGCCTGGCATTTCAGGACAATCATTACGGCTACAAGCTGACAGAGGGCAGGCTTAGATTGGATATAAGGCAGAAATTCTTCCCTGTGAAGGTGGTCAGACACCAGTACAGATTGACCAGAGAATGTCTGAATGATCAGAGATGTGACTGCCCTATCCTTGGAAGTGTCCAAGGCCAGGCTGGACAGGGCTTGGAGCAACCTGGGGTAGTGGAAGGTGTCCCTGCCCACGTGGGAGTGTTGGAATTAAGGTCGTCTTTAGGGTCCCTTCCAACTCAAACCATTCTGTGATTCCTTGATTCCATGATTCTATGATTGATTCTATGATTCTATGATTCTATGATTCTGTTCTATGATTTGGACTGTACTGTCCCCCTCGCAACACTTCTTGCACAAAGTCTTACAGAAGGGGAGACTTTCCTTCTGGAACATGGGGATCCTCAGGGTTTAACTGTAAAAACAGCTTGGCAGTGGTTGTACAGGAACTGTGCGTGGCCTCTTTCAACCTTTTCAGCCTCTTTCACTTTCAACCTACATAGATGAACAAGCCAAGAGGAAGAAGAAGAGTGTCAAAATTGCTGTCTGAAGCTGAAAGCTGCTTTCCAAAGTTGGAGGCAGCATCAAGCCCTGCTCTGGCCCGGGCTGGGAGAGCCTTCTCAGGTTGCACAATGTGGTGCACTGTGTAAATTAAACAATATGTTGCTAAATTGACAGATTGGACAGAGTCCATTTCCAGGATTCCCAGTCCACACTTGCTAATTATAGCAATATGTTGTTTATCAGTGAAGAATTGTCCCAATCCAAATTTCCCTGAGTAATGAGGTACACTTAACTCCAGCTGGACGGGATAGACTGTACAGCAGAACAGGACAGGGATTTCTGCCTGTTCCCAGGGCGAGGGAAGTCACAGACTTGGGGCCAAACTGGGGCCAATTTATTCACATCAGCAGGCCATATGAAATTAATGGGGCTATCCCTGAGAGCAAGGGTCTGATCCAACAGCCATTAAAATCAATGGCCCCTTCAGGGGGTTTCAGAGGCCCTTAGATGGAGCACGAGGTGAGCAGGATTTGGTCATAAGCCTGCAAGAAAAATGAGCAGTGAGATATCTGTATAGAGAACAGAGAGTACAGAAGGTTATTTGGGGTTTCCAGCACCTGACTGACTTGCATTAACTCTTTTTCTTTTTCTTGCAAGCCCAAAATTTGTCTCTTAAAACTTTTATTTTCAGCCAGAGAAAATTCAAAAGCAGAAACCACTGAGAGAGCAGGCTGGGAGCAAAGTGTTATTCATTTATCCGTGCTGCCACTGACCACATTCCCCTTGAAATCCTAATGAAATCGTTAACACATCCTCATCAAGGCAGCACTGAGCCCTGTAAGAGTGGCAGAGCCAGGTCCCTGCCAGGTGTGTGACCAGCCAGCGTGGCCAGTGGTGGGGCTAATCCAAAACTACCAACTATGGCCCCATCTCTCCATAACCCCCACTCCTCTGTCAGCTTTCTTACAGCACTAAAAGGGATAATCTGTTCACGTATCCCACTGACAAGGCAGCTGGGACTTCTGCTTTAACCCAGGTGCTGTAGGGGATCTGAGTGAGGGTGTGTTGGCTGCCTGGTGTGCATCGTGGTCCTGTTGCTAAAATAAAGAATTCAGGAGCCTGGACTGTCAAATAAGTGAATCTCAGGCTCCTGATGATATCACAAACCACCAGGGCTTCACTTTCACAGGTTGCAGTTTCATCAAACCCTTTGCCTATTGATTTATACCTACAGAATCCATCCTTCTCCTTATCCATTATCCTAAATGCGATGTTAACGTACCAGAGAAAATCTATTTGAGTTCATTTGAATTTTTTTTTAGCTCCTGCAATAATGTTTTCTAAAAGGCTGTTTTAATCAGGCACTTTTTCATTAAAAGAAATATTAGAAGAATAAAACACCAGCCCCCAAGGTTCAGTCAGTTATGGCAAAATAGCAGATTTGGCTCCTGCTATCCCACTGTGCTTTTTCCCCCTTTGCAAAATTAGCAAGGTGAATTAGATCCAAGAATTTTAACCCTATTTGACCAGTGAGAGTTAAATGATGAACACAGTTAATTTATTTGATGAATCAGTGTCAGGGGGATTGGTGAGGGTTCTTTCGTTCCTTCTAATAATATAAAACTGCAAAATTGCAGATTATGTTATATAGTTTAAGTTATCCTGCTGCAGTGATTAGGGAGGTTTGCCTTTTTTTCTGCTTTTATTGACAGGATGTTTCTGAAAATAAGCCTTTGTATATCTGCATGAGATAAAATGTTATTTTTTGCATGTGGTGCCTGGCATCATTGTCAAAGTAAGTGGACAAAAATCAGCTCAAGGTTATGAGTTTGCTCGTTCATTGCTCCATATAAACTTTTAAATCCTGTCTTGTTAGCAAGGTTCTTGCTTCCATTTAAATCCCATTTTCAGATTTCCCATACACAGAAATTTTACCAATCTCTTTCCCTTTGTTTTTAAATGTAAGGTTTCTAGACAGTCATTTGTTTCCAGAAATTAGGGCTTAAAGGAAATCACTATCTATCCATCCCTCACAGTCTGCAGCAGCGTCGTGGGACATAACAACATGGATTGCCCTGAAATGTTTCCAATATATATAAAACAACCCAAACCATACAAATCTAAAGTTTCAAATGCAGCTTTTCCCAAATGGAGAAAACAAACACAGAGTGCAATCCCTTGCCTTTGTAAATAAAAAGATACAACTGATTTTATCTTATTCATCTTTCTGGTGCCCTTAGAAAGACGAAGCTCACCAGCACCAGAGTGTGTGGCTCCACATCCTTAGATGTCAGTGAATATGATTTATGTCACACAGCACACACACACACGTACTGGCATTTTTGGGGGGTTCAGCTTAAATGCAGGCTCAGAGAGAGTGTGGGGGAACCATGTCGCTCACAAAATTTTAAAAAAAGTAATAAAATTCAGCTTAAAGCAGGTGGACAGCAAGGAGAGGGAAAAATGAAGGCACCTGGACACCCAAAACCAGCCCTGTCACTTCCCAGCTGTGAGCCACTGGCTGCTGTAGGAAGAGGCTTTTTGGAAAAGAAGGAGCAGGGACAAGTTCCTCTGCCTGTATCTGGTCTCAGTTCTCTGGGAACCTCAGCACAGGAATCCTGGAATCACGGGAAATGGAATCCCAGCAAGGATTAATTGCATTTGACTACTTTTGGAAGGTTGGGAGGCAGAAAGGATTGTCCCTGCTCAGGCTGGAACTACATGGGCATACAGACCAAACACCAAAACTAAGCATCCAAAAATTCCAGTTTGGCTCTAGCCTTTGCCTTAGCATTTGTTGGTGCAAAGCCCTGCCTGGAGGTGACTGCTAGATGGGAGGCTGGAAGAAGAAAGAATTTGAGAAGAAAAAACAGCTGTGGGGACTAGTTGGTGAATTTGTGTTTAATTCATGAGTGATTTAAGTGAAATCTTTGTGATGATTTCTGTTAAAACAGATTTCCATTTTCCTTAAACTTATTTGTAAACCACAGTCTGGCTGTAGTTTGGTACAAACCCTCCTACTTTCAGGAATTTCTGCTGTCGGAGATCAGTTCATCATAGAATTATACAATGGTTTGGGTTGGAAGAGATCTTACAGCTCATCTCATTCAACCCCCTGCCATGGGCAGGGACCCCTTCCACTATCCCAGGTTGCTCCAAGCCCTGTCCAACCTGGCCTTGGACACTTCCAGGGTTGGGGCAGCCACAGCTTCTCTGGGAAGCCTGTTCCAGGGCCTGCCCACCCTCACAGGGAAGAACTTCTTCCTAATATCCAATCTAAGCCTCCCCTCTTTCCATTTCTCCTTCTGCTGTTGGAGAAGCCATATCACCTGTGGTACTTGTTTTACTTATTTTGGCCAGAGCTGTCGGGGGGGAATATGTCCATCTTGAGATGTGTCACATATTTTCCTCTTCCAGGTGTCCAGTCCCTGCCACAGCCACAGGCTGGGAAAAGTGTGGAGCAGACTTGTAAGGTTTTCAGGGTGCTTTCTCCCTGTACAAGAGCCCTTCGCTGTCACAGTCTTTGCCTGTGTGGGTTAATAAAACCATCTATCACACTTCCTGATGACAGATGTCTACATGTCCAAATAATGCGCAGCATGGAGAGCTATGCGCTCTGACAGCCAGAATCAGGTTTCAGAAGAGATTGAGACGACTCCAGAAGTGAATGGAATGCACAGATGTTAGCAAGCCTGTCCTTCTGATTAAGTTTGCTGCAATGCAGAAGGTATAAATATGTTCAGATGCTCAGAAGGCCATGGGAAATGAGAGGCTGCGTTTCAGCACCCAGCACTTTTGAGTCCTGGGGTAATCCTGATTTTAAGTACACCTTTTATAGACCAATCTGGCTGAATTGTTCTACAAGTTAAATGAAGCAAAGACTTTGTAGAAGTATTCTGGCAAACAATATAATGTATCACTTAAAGAGCTATAACCAAGCAAGTGGAAAATGCAGTTCTTGTTGCAATTTAAGACAGAATAACCGTAGTTCATATTTAGCATTTTATTGTGGAAAATGAAAACAAATATTAGTAAGCAAATGGGCGTTGTACCCCAGTGCACTCTGCTACCCAGAGATCAGTGTATGATGTTGGGTAACCATCCTCCAGGCAGCTTCTAGCTCCTAGAAGTTCAATCCCAGGGCTTTCTTCCCTGAGGTAGGAGGCCCTTATTCCCACCCTGTGGTGCTTCAGTTTTTGGGACAAAGCAGTCACATCTCTGTGGAGTCTCCTTCAGCCCAGGGAGAACACTGAGGCTTGGGAACAGCTTGATCTGATAAGAGCAGGGATACTTTCAGACTCGCACTCGACCACCTGCCCTGGCTGTGAGCAGCTCAGGTCATGTCTGAGGGGTATGGATTTCACAGCTTTCCCATCCCTGTGACTTCATCATGCACAGATTTCCAAGGAGAAGTGACTCTGGAGAAGTTTGTTGTGCTGAACTATGATGAACTGTGGTACAATTTGTGCTAATTGGATTGTCAGCCTCTGGGAGCAGATGTCCATGAAACACGAGGAGGTCCTACACTAAGGAATCCTATCTCACTAAGGAATAAAAGCAGCTTTGAGAAAGTTCTTCCCAAGCAAAGAAATCCCAGCAGAGGAGAAGCAGATGATAAAGCAGAGATAAGGGATCTTCTCTTCAATACTTGTTCTTCTCCCTCCATTGCAGGGCTGCACCAGCACATCCTCACTGGTTGCTTCCCAGAGTCTCAAAAAATTCCCAGGGGGCAGGTTCCAGCTGCCGTGTGTCTCTCAGCGGCCGGTCCTTGGGCAGGGAAAGCTGACACTCCACAGACACAACGTGCTGAACTCCAGTGTCCCTGCATGGAGCAGGAATCCTGCACAGCCGAGCCAGCGCTTCACAAAGTGCTGCCTCAGGGTGACTCTGAGGAGGGGAAGTATCACATTGATTATTCCTGAATCTATGGCCAATTGCATTATTTTACTCAAAATTATACCAGTAAGGCATAATGTTTATGGGGCTGGAAATGTCTTCTGAGTGACTGCTCCGGATGTTGGAAGTGCTTACTGCCCTGGCTGTCTCAGGGGTCTCTGCCAGGCTGGTAAATCTGAAATCCCTCATTCATTCAGGGCTGGAAAGTGCTTTAGTCCTGAATGAAGCATTGGAAGGGATTTTTACACCTGGGGTTTTATAGCCTGATCTTAGCAGAGAAAAGGAATAACTCTGGGTTTCCATTTGAAATTACCTCAGGAACAGCTTGTCATAGCTAAGCCCTTTGGTTTACAGTTATTCCTTTGGCTGCTCACTTTGGCTTTGTTTGCTTTAAAAATCACAACTGGCGGTGGCCACCGTCCCTTCTTTCCCTGAGTCCACTGAGAGACGTAACTCTGAACTCTGCTCTCCTCATTTCCTTTCCCTTTCCCTTTCCTGTGAGTGCTCTGCCTCTTCTCTGCTGTTCCCCCAGAACTGCCTGAGGTTGGCGATTGCCCTCCAACCCTGCCAGCACGTGTGTTCTTGTGTTTGTGTGTTCCTGTGTGAATTCATGTGTGTTTGTGTGTTCCTGCATGTTCCTGTGTGTGTTCCTGTGTGTATTTACGCGTGTTTGTGTGTGCTCCTGTGTGTTTGTGTGTGTTCCTGTGTGTTCCTGTGTGTTCCTGTGTGTTCCTGTGTGTATTTACGTGTGTTTGTGTGTGCTCCCGTGTGTTTGTGTGTGTTCCTGTGTGTATTTACGCGTGTCTGTGTGTGCTCCCGTGTGTTTGTGTGTGTTCCTGTGTGTACTCATGTGTGTTGTGTGTGCTCACACGAGCCCAGGGAGCTACTGCCTGCCCACGTCCTGCAGACCTTGGCACAAGGAACACACAGCCGACCTTCCCACGCAGGGAATCGAAACACATCTCCAGCACACAGAGGGTTAATAGCTCTAAATCTAAAGTACTCATCTGCAATCTCAATTTGCTCAGAGTCCAGCAGCTGCATTAGTTGAGATAATTCTGTCAGTGAGTGCTGTTTGTACCCAGAACATGCCTGCTAAATTTGTTAAAGAATACCCCAGACTAACGCATCATTACACTCACAAAGTCATCTATCTTTTACTTCAGATTAATTCTTTTTTTTCCCTCTCTCTTCACCTCCTCCATAAATCCTGGTGCACTTAATTAATTTCAGTTCCAGTGTAAGGTCCATAATACAGAATTGTTCAAGCAAACACAAAATTAATTATTCTATTTACAGCCTTCTCATTGAAAGGAGCATTTCATCTTTCATAATTACATTTTGGAACGTCCAATTATGAATTCAGACTTCTGCTGTTTTGCATACCGTGATTGTATGCGAGTGTCTCCATGCCAATGAGAACCAAGATTTGGGTCTCACATTTCCTTCCAATTAGACTAAATTCAAGTACAGTTCCAGTCTGAAAAACCTTTTCAAGAGGTGACAGAGGGAGAGGGCGGGAGATGGGGGGTGCCTAAAGAATCAGGTTAAAAAATGCATCTATGGATGCACGTTATCGTTTCTTCTCCAGCGACAGAGATGTCTTTATAACACAGCACAGGGCTGCTGTAGCTGGTTCAGTAACCCTACCAGCTGCTACAGGCTTAATTCTACAAGTAAAAGACTTTATCAAGCTCTTTTTGAGATAATGGAAAAATTCCTTGGCTTCTATGGCTTTAAAAAGAGCTTTTGAACTCATGCACAAGTTGATATATATTACACCCCTGATTTGTGTTAATTATATTAATTTTTAATGCCTTCTATCACAGTAGCTGTTTTCCTCAGAGCTGATGTGTAAGTGAAATCTGAAGCTGCAAAGGTTTCCTGCTTGCTGCAAACCTGGGGCAGGTTCAAGGAAGGTTCCTTGTGTTTTTTGAGAATTCTGGTCTCAACCCATGAAGCAGGGATGGGAAAACCCAGGCTCAGCAGTTCTGGGTTTTGCCTGTCCACAATTCCCCCTGGAACTGACGTCTGTGATGGGTGTTTGGTTCCCTTTGGAGCTGCAATGCCACGGGAAGTGGGGGTTGTAGGAAAGTCTTGACCTGAGTTCTTGCCCTCCAGCAGCTGGCAGCTCTGGGAGGGGACTCAGGAGACATGGGCTGGAGTCCCAGCTCTGTCACAGGTGCTGTGGGTGATCCTGAGCAGGGAGTTTTGGGCTGGATGTGTAGGCTGCAGGTGGGAGCTGTGAGCTGGATGAGGCTGTTGGAGGTTGCTGGATGGACAAGGGGAGCACAGCTGCCTCCTGTCACCCCAGCACAAAATCCTGCTGTGACAGTCAGCTTGGCTGCATGGGGACATGGCTACAGCTCTTTTTTCTCTAATGCCTGGAGCTCCTGACCACCAAAAGCACCCAGAGCTGCCTGTGCACTCAGGAGAGAGCAGGAGCTGTACTGACATTCTGGCTGAAGAGGTCACCCAGGCAATCCAAGGCTTTTTATGCTCTCCCTCTTTGCATACTTGAGAAACGGCCACAGTTGATCTGACCTTTTAGGATATCTGGTTTAAAAATTCCTACCCAGTACAGGTTGAAATGAGCTGTTATAAGAGCTGCAAAGTAGCTCTGGAGTCTGCCTGTCAAGTTTGATCATACCCTGAAAAGCCAAAATGTGCCCATCTCCTTTAGAAACACAAATAAATTGCTTTAGCCTTATCTAGAGTTTTACAGGGACTGCTGTCCTAATGGGATGAAGCATGGTAATCAACTTTATAGAGCATATTTCCATGGCACACCCGTTATGTCATGCCTTGTTTACACAATTGGAATTAGGGATTAAGAGGTACACATACTGGGCAAGGGGCCAAAAATACTTTTACAGCCCTGATTTACTGGCTAGTCCATGCAGGACTCGGGAGCTGTGCGTGCATCAGCTGCAGCGGGGATGTGACTGGCTTTGGAGGGCAGGACTCAGCAGAGTGCAGTGTCACAGCACAGGGGCTGAAAATAAACCTGAGGGCCGGGCAGGTGGGCTCCGGGTGTCACCACATGAGCCCTGGGGGGTGGGTGGATGGGACAACTGCTGCTGCTCCACTGGTGTCTGTCCCCCTCCAAACACGTCCTCAGGTGCTGCCCTGGTGCCTGGCAGTTCAAACCCCTGGGCAGTTGATGGGAAACACACGAATAGTGATAACAGAGTGTAACCTGTCACATGTGCAGCTGACAGCAGGGCTGGGGAGCCTGTGCCCGTGGGCACTGCCAGGTCCTGGTTTGATACCTGCACCAACAGAAACTCAACACTTGCAAACAAAACTCAGACTTGAGAGCAAAGTAGATTTTTCATAGAGTTATCTTTTTTATTACCCCGGAATCACAGAGTCACAGAATTATTTGTGATGGAAGAAACCTTAAAGATCATCTTGTTCCAACCCCTTCTGCTAGAACAGGTTGCTCAATGTCCTGTCCAACCTGGCCTTGAACACTTCCAGGGATGGGGCAAGGAACATCACTGTACTAATAAGAATGATATTCCTTGCCTAACAATTGTACAGTTCTAGGAACAGAAAAAGTTCTTAAATATAATTAATGTGTCATTTATGGCCAGAGAGCAGGAGAGGCTGACCCTGCTCTTTGCCCACTTGCAGAACTCTCCCTGCAGAGGATCCCTCCCTGCCTTGCTGAGTACGAACCAGGGCTGGTGCTCTTTCCACTCTCTTGTGCAAACCCAGGGAGGGCGGGCTGGGAGGAGAAGCAGACTGAAAGCTCCGAGGCCAGGGGTATCCACCAGACAAAGTGCTTCAGATGCAGAGAAAAGGGGACAAGGAGAGGCAGGGGATGTCTGTGGACACTTCCCCACCGCCCACCCCAGAGGAGGACGCAGAGGGAGTAGGAGGACACGCTGTCCTGTTGTAGAGCCAGCCTGCTGCAGCCACCTCCTCTGGGCACCAGTGATGGGGACAGGCACTGATTTACCCTGCAAGGACGCTCATGTGCACCAAGCTCACGTCTCTGGCAGCCAAACCCCACCAGCTGAACCTCGGCTGGAGCTCAAGCATGTCTTCACTCAAGCTGGGAACAGTGAAGATATTTTTGGCCCTCCACAGATGCTGTCGTTAATTTGTTAGCCGTGTACAAGTGTGAGGTTTGCTGGGGGAAGCCAATTTGTGCCGTTTTTAGCTCATTCTGTGGTGAAGTCTGCTTTATCTCTTGTGGGAGCAGCTTCATGTCTTACAAAAAGACATAAATAATCTGTTTTAAAAGTTGGAGGAACAGAGGATTTATGGGTCTTATTGTCAGAAGGGAATTATAATGACCCTCTGGTCCAGCCCCTGGCCTACCCTAAGCAATTCCTGACTCAGAGCCCACATCTTGCACTTGAACTGGAGCTGGTTTATTTTATTTTTATAAACCCATCCAATCCTGGCAGGAGGGCTTTATTCAATAACAAAATGTTTTTCTTACTGTCCTTAGCTGGCAGGAGTTAATTGTTCCCTTTGTGAGCTGTGAATGGGTTTGTGCTGTTCCACCTGGCATCTCTGCTTTTGTTTGTTAATTAGGTATTAATTGCAGACGCTGTTGGGGATTTGTAGGTGAAAAGAGCATGTGTTTATTGGTCCTGCATGGAAGGGGCTGAAATGAATCGAGTTTGGTAACAGCAGACCTTGTAACATCCCTGATATTTATTTTCCAGGGGGTGTTATGGTGTGATGTTCAGTGAGGCACGGAGAGGTGAGGGAAAGTTTTTGGTTATTGATTCTCTGAATGTTGCAGCTCAGATCGTGCATTGCAGGCTGATGAAATACAGTGGTAAGGAAAGGAGAGAGGCAGAGGGCTGGTTTTTGAAATATCAAAGTTGCTATAAAATATAAAGGGAAATTGTGGAAAGTGGGTTAACAATGAGCCAGCTCCTCATTTTACAAGTTTCACGACAAAGCTAGGAAAAACCATGTAAAACTGATCCTTGGAGAAACTGGCATTCTTATAGGCTGCTAAGAACTATTGGAGAATTGAGATGGATAGCCAGAGATTTTATACCTTTTGAAATAAAAATTATAGAATAAAGTTCTCTATATGGAAAAGAGAACAAGCAAACTGGAACTAAGGAAACAATACTGAGGAGGGCAAGACACTTCAGGTATATAAAGGATTATTTTAATATGCTTTCCCAAAAGCTTTCAGGAAATAAATATTGAGGTATAATTATTTCAATCCCTTCTGATTGAAGAATATATTAAAAACATAAAAGGGGAAAGCTACAGTTTGTTAAATGGATATAACTGAGGTAATTGCTTGACTTACAGGCTACAAGGCAAAGGTTGTTACTGAGAAACTCCTTAGGGGAACTAGAAAAGTAAAAATATTTGCTTTTCCACAGCAGACTCATCACAATCTACAAGGTGTCATAAATGGCAGGAAGGGATGGTGTGGGGCTGCAGACCCCTTCATCTGCCTTTCTCCTTGAGACCTGGATTGGCCAAGATTATCTGCTGTGGCCATTTTGAGAGCACCTAAAAATTCAATTTCCAGAATGATGAAGAGCGCAAAAGAATGCGGAAAATGAGGTGGGGAAGAGATTTTCAGTGGAGAGCTGCACAATTTCCTGTTTAATACAGTATTTTAAAGCCTCTGTTCTTTTGTTGTGCTGCCAATGATGTCTCAGAATCCAAAAACCTTGCATGGATTTTTAAAATGATTTAAAGTCAGTTAAATAAATGCGTAACTCCTGATAAGGCAGCTCATGCAGAATCGTGCCGTATTTCTCCAGCAGTCTTGTTGAACCAGTGTTTTTCTTTACAAAACTCAGGCTCTAACCTCCCTTGCTGACTCTTGTGCTTACCCGTGCTCTCCTATCAACCTCCTGGATCAGGACAATGTGCTTTTCCTACCCTCAGCACCTCTATGTACCCAAGGTTATCGGGGGGATGCTCAGAATCTATCATCTATTCAAACGTCACAAAGGCATCAGGACAAAATAAAACTATGGATTCTCTGTGAAAGGAGAAGTATTTTGTAACTTGTGTGGGAATTGTGGATTTCCCAGCTTTGCCATCTACCCCAATGCATAAATCCTGGGCAATAGGCATGTGAGCCTGGGGTGTGGAAAACAAAATCAGGGATTGCAGGCTGTAATTTTTTTGCTATCTTAAATTAATCCTATGTGATAATTTTTTGTGGTTCTTCCACTTCACATCACATGGGCCTGTTCTGCTCATCATCAGCAGCAGCTGGACAAAGCAGTGCATTCCTCTGCTTTGTTTAATGTGCTGCCTTCCCACTCCTCTCTCTGCCTTTCCTCTCCGCCTTCAGTAGAAGGTTTTACTGTCCAAGAGAGTTTGCTTGTCCTGCCACCTCCTTCCACACAGCCCACAGATTTCTCTGATTACCTGCACGAAGAGGGAATGTTCCCATGTTTCTTTGAGCAATGCCATATTCCCTGGATGTGCCAGTGGATCAGAGACAGGGACAGTTTTAGAAATGTAGATTCTTTTTAATAATGAGAGCAAGGTTTTTCTTCTAGAGCAGTGCATTCAAGTTGATGGTGTTGCAATGTCAATAGTGAGTCTAGAACTCTGCTCCCTTACCTCGTGTCAGCACATGTGAGACAGCACCACGTGGTTAGACCATCTGAGGATGTGCAGAGTGCCCAGAGAGGTGTGTTAGACAAGATGATGATGGTGAGCCCATCCAGATGAGGCTGGATCCCAGCAGGCAAGTGTGCACAGGGCTATTTTCAAAGTCCTTCGCCCTGCCTTGTTGCTTGTTTTAACCCCTGACAAAGGGTCATGGCACTGCCCAACGGGTTCTCAGCTGTGTGTTGGCTTTCACAGAGAGTTTAATGATCAGCAGATGATGGTTGTATCTGGGCTGGGAAGGTGCTGCCTTGGACTGTGACGTTCCTGTTGGGCTGCATCCACTGATTATGATGATTATTTTCAGCAGCTTTATTGCATCGATGATAATAACAGACATTCTTCTTATAAACAAGAAACTTTGAACCTTTTAAACACTCCTTGAACTGTGGAGAACTTGTTAAGCTGGATAACAGTCAGTGAGGAAGCAAAGTGCAAAGTGCTGCCAGCCTTGCATTACTCACAGGTCCGTGCAAGTGGCCTCTGAGCAATGTTCCTGGTTCCCCAGTGAGCAGTGTGGGGTGCCCTGAAGGTAGGGGCACCTTCTTCTTTGGTCACGGTGGGAATTTGTTCCTGTCAACCCCAGGAAAAGAGGACCTTTGGGTCTCTGACAAAAGTTTCTTGCCCATTGTGTGTGATACTGCTTCATTTCCTGACTCACTTCTGCTTCCCTCTCTTTTCCTCCAAGGTTGGAAGTTGATTTCATTCAGCCTTTACTCTTCTGATCAGAGGTTTTGAGGTCTGTGAGTTTTGAGACCTTTTCCTCCTCTGCCTGTTCTTTCTTCTGCTTACCCAGTTTTTTGGTGTGGATAGAAGTATAGGGAACCTCTCAAGAAGGTGAAAAAGAAAGCTGTGATTGGATTTTTAGTGCTAGGAAGAAGGAAACACTTACTCACTTCTCTCCCTTACTCTCCCTCGTCCCAAGATGTTTTTAAAAATAGGAAGGATCTCAAACTGATGTCAGAACACCTCGTTCTTGAACTGCTCTGCAGATCCCAGCAGCTGAGCATCACATTCAACACCCAGAAAGGGCCAAGAAGCCCATGAACACTTTTTGGGTTTGCGATTTGTGTCTCATCACTCTTGGGGCATTGCTGAAAGATTGTGGCTGTGAGCTGTGTACTGAGTGTGCTGGGCCATGGCTACAGGAATGGGGCAGGAGGTTGTGCTAAAATGATCAGAGACAGTGGAGCCCGTGGTAGCTGTGTGGCATCTGCAAACACAAACACCCCACAGAGTTAATTCAGACAGTCTTGGTGTCACAACAGGCTCTAAACTCTAATGACAGTGACCAAAGGAACTTACTGCAGAAATGTGAGAAGGTCTCAAATTTCTATAAATGTAAGCAAGGCTATATTTTGTAGGGAAAAATTATTAAATAAATAATAAAGGTATATTTCATAGAAAATGTAAATGATATATTTATTCCAGAATATGTTTTGCTTTGGAGAATGGAAAGAACACTTGTTACAAGAATATCCTTGAAAGGAGGAAGTGTTTCACCAGCCAAGGAAAAAAAGACATCCGTGAAACAACACTTTTTTCCCTTTCTTTTACCTCCAGCCCTATCCAAATACTGTGTGAAAATCATTTTTCTTGGACTTGGGAGGTTTGTTTGCAAACAAGTGCACTTCTTTTTCTGCAGAGCTTAACTACAAGTTTGCTCCTTGAAACCAGACAAAGTCACTGATTAGTCAATGCCTGGCTTGAACAAATCAGTTTGAATTCCTGTGTATATAGTATTTTAAGCTCAGGTATTGGTTTCACTATATTTCTGTTTGTGCTAGCAATTAATTGATTTTTTTACTCTGCTAGTATTTTAAAAGACCCAAACCTCTCCCTTGCTGCCAAACCAGGATGGTTATTAAAGGATTCTAATATTCTTTCCTTTTATTGCCAGAACTGCTTTTAGAATAAACTGACTATGTGAAAAGTAATTCCTTTATGTCCTTACTCTACACTTCAAGAAGTTGAAGGAAGAGGAGATGATAAGGCCTTGGACACCCAAAAGAAAGAAAAATTTTTCTTTAGCACAATCCTGTTCTGAAGGAAACCTCTCTTGTCTTATCTAAGTGCAGTCTCAGGCTTTTGGGATGCCAGAGAACACCAGGTTCTTTGCAGGCTCCCCGTCCATTCTTAGTGCCTTTACTGGGTATTAATAAGGTTTGTTCTTCTGATTCTTAACAGGTATTTTCTGTTGCCATCAAGTTGGTGGAGAAGCCCCTGCCAAAAGTAGCAAGGAGCCTCTTGTCAGAGGCCAATCTGACCTTTAGGATTGCAAGGGAAGGGAGGACACACTCCTTGGGTTTGTCCTTGGGACCGAGGGGCCGGGTTCTTCTGACCAGGACTGGTGGCCAGACCTTGACAGAGAGTGAAGCTCTTGGCACTACAGGCAAGGAAGCCTGTGAGTGTGAGATGGAGTAAAGCAATGCCACTCTTGGGTTCTGGAGCTCGGTTTTGAAAAGACCGCATGTATTAGTATTTTGTCATCTCTAAATTCTTCTCATCCAGATAACAGGGACCAGAAAGGCAAAAACAAAGATACAGCGTTCACAACTCATAGGCTTCCCCCAGTGTGTATTTTTCTGCTGTCTTTCCCAGAGGGCTTGAGTTTTCTCAGTGACAGCCAGAGCAAGAAGTGCCAAGGAGAGTGAGCAGGACTGGGAGTGCAGCAAGGCCTACTTGTCATTCCTGGGATGGACGCATTTCAGGGAGCAGGCTGAGACAGTTTGGCCTCATTAAGCTGGTCAAGAGGGATCTGGCTTAGCTTTGCTAGGCACAAAAAGGGGATGCATTTCCCAGCATCAGGTTATGCAAACGATTGAGGTGAAGGTGGGAGGGGGAAGGCTGGCTGCGAGTCATTTTTTATCTGCATGAAAATGGAATTCAAAACATTCCCTTTAGAGTGGTATCCAATACCAAAATTGAATTTGGGAACTCAGAGTACATGAATATTTGTGCTGTCAATAAGAGTTATCTGTATACAGAACCCTTTCCTTGTCTGCTTTCTCTACCATGCTTCCTTCTTAATTCATTTTCAGTCTTTAATGTACTGTTGTGTAGCATCCTCTCCCATTAGGCCCTGTAATGTGCTCCGATTGCCTTCAGCTTGACTGCACTTAATAGCCAGCGTAAATAGAACTTAGTGTAGCATGCACTAACATCTCTATCCATTGTCCAGAGATTAAATACATGCCACAAATGGTTTACGCATCATCAGCCTCGAGCCCTCGTTTCATAGCTCCCAACCAAAAGAGGATATTAAATTAATTTGCAGGTTGCTTTAGCAAGGCCTAACAAAAAGAGGAGGGGAAAAAATCCTGAGGGTCACTCTGCATATAATATCCATCAATCAAAAAAGAGGGGTGGAAAATGATAATAGCAGGTCGTTACAAGGGGACAGGTGCACACATATTTAGCTCTATCTCTAGTTCGGGTCAAAGCTTAATGGTGTTAACGGGGAGGAATGCAGGCTGTGTGAGCAGTGTGGATGTGTGAGGAAGAGGCAGAAGGGCAGCTCTGTGACAGGACAGCACTGTCTCTTCCAGATCTTCGTGCTTAACCCTTTACTCTGTCTGGGCAAGAGCTGTTGAGTAACACTGAGCTTGTGAGAGAGGAAGGAAAGGAGCAAAGCAGAGATCTCCATCTCTTGGCCTGCAGCAGCTTGTACCATTCAAAGTCAGCAAGGAAGCAGGATTGGTGTAGGGAACTGAAAATGAAATTGTGCAGAGCCAGGGTTCAGATTGGCAGGACCTGGGTGTACTGTTACCATGGGCAAGGGTTTTGTCAAGCAGTAGGAAATGCAAATGCTCCTCACTGAAAGGCAGGAAGGAGATCTGTGTTCAGCAGGGAACATGGGCTAACAGAGATTGAACAATGATCTTCACCAGGGCCAGGGCTGAGAGAACTGAGAAAACAATGGCAAGGCCACATCTACTAAAACAAGAACTGTGAGTAAAGTAGTGAGATGTATTTAAAGCGAAGTGAGGCTGACAAGGTTGAGGGGGTAGGACAGAGTCCTTGAATTATTATTATGAAAGGAAGGTGCTGTGTGAAAGTGGACTGCACACAGACACTGTGTGCCAGCCCTACTTGTCAGTCTATACTTTTAGCTCAGTGTTGGGACAGACATGGAAGATGAGAAAGCTTCAGTCACACTTGTGGGTTCCATTAAACAACTGGGAAGACACACTTCAGTTTATAGCACCAAGCTAAAAATTAGGCTACCTGCTTTGTGGATGTGCCGAGTAATGTCACCCAGGTGCAACTCTTTTGTCTTTGTTTCAAGTTTGATAGCAATCCACAGAGGTGAAGGAAAATATCAGTGATTATCACCGTGTTTTAGATGCCAGCATCAGGGTTTTGCAAGGTCTTGTTGATGAATAATAAATCACTGCATCCCTTCTGGAGTGATGTGGCTCAGTGCCACGTTCCCTTGCTTTCTGGGGAAATGTGTTTTCAGGTGCTGCATTCTGTAGTCTTCATGAGGAAATGATCCAAATCCTCCCCCAAGCCCACGATGACACACTTTGACTGACATAGATCGTTTTTCTGAGGCTCACAGTAAGTACCATCCATACCCTGAGAAATGATATACTGGGAACTCGAATAATTAAGTAAGGAAATACCCTTTACCACAAGAGTTTAAATGCCCAAGGACTGCTGTCATAGAAATCATGAACTTACAGTCTGTCAGCTGATATTTTAAATGCTGTTATTCCATGCCAATTCTCCCAGGCTGAAGCCACGAAAGTGAAGAAAGGCAAAGCAACACTGCATGTTAGCAAGGGTTCAGCAGAAGCTGTAAGAAAGAAACTTGCTAGTTAAGATATAACTAAGAAGCCAATTTAAAGCTGTGTGTAAGGGTAGAAGATTGGTTTGAGTGCATTTGGGAAGAAAAAAAAATAAGAAAAAAGAGATGAAATTTGGGAGCAGGAGGGTCTATTCTGGAAAGTGTTCTTGATGGAGTGGCCCACACTAAAGCAGAGGTGCCATTTCCCCCGAGTCTTGGTGAGCTCTGGTTACCCCATGGTGAGCCCAAGACTTGCTTTCAGATGTGGTGGTCTGTATTCTCTCATGCTCCATTTTTCCTCCTTCTTGCTAGTAAACAGCAGAGACTGCTTGTCTTGGGGCTGAATGGATGGGGAAAGATACGAATTTAATCCTGACCTGCTACAGAGCAACTTCAGCCATCTCCTGCTCCAGTTTTCACTCCAAGCAGATGCTCAATCCACGTGTTCGTGGGAGTGAGGGGCAGGGAAGGGAGAGGGAGGCAAGAGGGAAGAGCCTGATGGGGCTGGGCTGTGCCGTGTGCTCCAGAACAATAGATGATCACTCTTAATTACGGCAGCCTGAATGAGCATCGCTCTGCCGGCCCCTTTCCTCGTGCTATCTGATCAATACAGCCTTAATTGCCGAAGAAAGGCAGGATCGTACACAATCAGAGCACAATGGTTTAATCACTTGGACGCTTAAAGTTAATTTCAGGCAGTTCATTTCTCATTGCCTCTCACTCTGTCAGGCATGGCTCGCCTCCTTGCACACACACAGGTGCACGTGTGCTCGCAGCTAAAGGTGGGTTATTAATAGCTTTTAGCAAGATTATTTGAGCTAATTGAAAATGTGGGAAATGTTATTATCATGCACAAGCTTAGAAAGGCTTTTCTATTTGAAAGGGGGGGTGTGCTGAAAGCATTTATTGGGACACTTCTTGAGGGAAGAAATAAAAAGCTCTTCTTTTCTGGGCCATTTCCTCTACGGCTTTCATGCTGACCTATCCAGACACTGGGGATCCTTAGGTTAGTGATCAGGTGGTGCAGCAGGACTGGAACCTCAGGAACAGCTGGAGTGGGGATTCACCTGTCCCTTCCATAGCACCCAGTCCTCTCCAGCCTTTGGGGATCTTCAGGCTCGTGGGCTGTGTCTGTGCAGGACTGGTTTTGTGGCTGGCAGAGCATGGACACTTGAGAAGGTGTTTTTGAGATCCGGTGTGATCTTCAGCTTAAAATAAGGGCACATCTGGCCCACCATCTGCAGAATTTCTGCAGTTTCAGATGTGCAGATTTTGCTTGGATCACATTTTAAAGATGACGGTCTGCTGCAGCACTTTAATCCAGCTTTGAACATTGTCTAGTAGATCCAGCTGGAAGCCTCAAGTTTGGGAGCTGTAAGATGCTGGCCATGAGAGGGAAATTTGGGTTTACCTTCCTCCTCAACAGAGCCGAGCACCACCTCATCAAAAGTACAGGCTTTTCAAAAGCCTCTTGTGATGCTGAGTGCAGTTTCTGACCTTCACTTAGAGAGTCCTGGATCAATCCCTCTCCTTTTCTTCTCCCTCCCAGCCCAGCCAGAAATTGAAGCACCAAACCTGACTGCAGTTTTTGTGAACTCTTTGAATGCTGCTGACTTGTTGCTGCCTGAGAAAACCCAGATCAAGAAAACATGGATAGAAATGAGTTTTGACACAGAGGTACCTGGTCCAGTGGAGCTCTCAGGCATCACTTTGGCTTGTGAGTGAGCCCAGGCATCTTTCATCTTGGGTGACAACAAATCTGTCACAGAGAGGGGCTGCCCCTTGCGGGGTGCCTGTGCTGCATTAAGGAGAATTCTCACCCCTACCTGGGCACTGAGCACTGGGAAGTCTGATCTCACAGGACCCAGGACACCAAGGAATATCTGAGAAAGCACACTTGCTCTTCTTGTAGGATAAGGCAGCATGGAAGCCAGTGCCATACAGGTAAAGGGGCTGATGAAAGGTGAACACAGCTTTTCAGAGCTGTAAGAAAGTCATCCTTGGACAACAAAAATATTCTGTGAAGCATATTTCTGCTGATGGGATGGGATGGGATGAGATGGAGAGAAAAGTTGCTTGAAAATTTATCTCACAGCTGTTTTAATCACCTCCAACTTTGTTCTATATTGGACTATTGCCTACGGGGACAAAGTTTGGAGGCAGCCAGAAGTTTCTACTGAATGCTGGTCAGATAAGGATGAAGTTCACAGGCTACACTGACATTTTTTTTTCTCCTGGAAAATAATTTCCAGGATAAAAATGGTATCCTGTGTTTTTGTTATTATTTTCTGGCTACTGCATATCTGAAATGCCAGACTCGGTTGCAGACTCTCTCTGTGTCCTGCAGATCATTTTTCCATGAAGAATAGCAGGCAGTGTTAGAAATTTGATAAGAGTGGCTTTCTCCTTTGATGAGTTCCTGCCCAAAATCTTAGGCAGAAGATGAGGAATTCAGCATGAAGGATACAGACCAAGAGAAAGGACCTGACAGAAGCACAGTCACTCCCTTTGTTGCAATGCTTTAGGCTAACCATTATTCACAGCCCTTTCCTCATATTGCATCTTTCATGATTTGCTTAAGCGATTTTAAATTGCTTTTGTGATTTCATTTAGCAGAGACCACAATAAAAGTGACCCTTGAGTTTATGAAATGAAACAGCCTGCACAAAGGGACCGAGGGCCTCAGCAGTGTGTAGGGTGATGAGTTTCTGAGCTGCATGGGGTGTGTTTGCCCAGGACAAAGGGATGATAAAGGGCTCACAATGAGATGGTGCAAGCGAGAACATTTCTACCAGTGGCTGCCCGGAGCAGCTGGTGTGAAACCAGTGCTGACCAGCCCTTTGCCTGTGCAAATGAAGGGAAGAACTTTGCCAGACAGTCCAGATCATGCTCACCACCCTGAGTTTTTTGTTAAAAATAAGGTTTTGGGATTTTTTTGTTCCCCCCTCAATGTTTTCCCTGATGAGGGAGGCAGCAGGCGAATCACGCTGGAGCACCAACCACATTTACTGAAGGCTTTTTCAGCAGACCTCTTCAACAGGGGAGTTCATTTGGCAAAATATCCAGGGCTCTGAGCTTATGGCCAGAAGGAAAACTGGATCTCACTTTCTACATGGTGTCCAAGGTGTATCTCCTGTACCTCACCCTGCCCCGAGGTGGTTTGGAGCAGTGCTGGGATCAGGTGTTTGATGTAACACTGCAGGTCAGTAGAAATCCTTGTGAATAAAGAGGGAGGGGGAAAGGTTGGCATTCCTTTGTCCCTGCAAAATCTTCTCAGAGAAAGACAAAACCTGTCTTTGGAGCTCATTTTCCAGTCTCTATTTTTTGTTGTACCCAGTGCCCAGCTGTTTGTGGAGTGCGTTCCAGCCCCCTTACCCCAGCAGCCTGCCTGTGCCTCCCCAAACCTGTTAGCCTGCTGCAGCGATGCCTCTTGATAACACTGCGATGTTTTTGGCTGCCCAGAAATACAGCTGGGCCTCTCCAGAGCTGAATAAGACACAAATGAAACAAGCATCAGCAAAGTTGGTGCATTTTTACACAGCTGCTTTGCTGGGCTGCTCTCAGCTGTGCCACAGAGCAAATCAGCTCTTGGTAGCACTGCGAGGGAGGAATCCCAAATCTGACCTCTGATTTTTTCCTGGGATTGCCTTTCACTACCGGAGACAAAAAGTTAAGCAGAATATACAGAAGAAATGATAAAAAGTGACCTATTTTCATGCTGTTTGGCTGCTCTTTACTGTAGATGACAAGTGGTCTGGTGATCTTGGACGGCTCCCAGGGGGATGAAGGGCACGATTTGAAGCACTTTATTGGTGACACCTCATTTAAGGTATTACTCCCACTTCCCTCCACTTTGCAGGGAAGCCATGTCTGGAAAGCCCTCGGGAAGAGGCTGCCTGCAACCCTCCCTGCTTGATTCCCTGTGGAAAACACCATAGCCAGGGAAAGGCAGGATAGATTTTATTCCAGCTGTGGAGCTAAAGCTAAAGCTAAAACCTTGTGTTTTAGCAGGAGCCAGAGGCTGTGTTGTCGTGCTGCAGCCTGGCTTGTTTCTGCTCTGAGCTTCTCGGGGGGTTCAGTGTATATTTGCAAAAAGAGCAGCCTCCCTTCCTCTCTGCTCCCCAAGAAAAACATTAAAAAAACTCCAATAACCCCAGAGCAAACTTTTTTTAGAGGAAGGAAGGAGAAGGCAGTGGGAAGCTGAGGCACTGGGGGAAATCTGATTTTGAGATTTTTGTCGCTGTGGTGGCACAATTTCCTCTGATGCAGCTGTGTAATGAGTTCACATCTGTTAATGCCACATGTTGCTCTGCCTTGCACAGATGCAAAGTCTCAATTTTTCTAATTAGCAGCAACATGAAGTATATCTTAATTTTCTGTCCCCCTTCCCTCTAATAAACGTGATATTAACAAGGTTACGTGCCTGCTTTCACGAGGTTTAATCGAATGAGGAGCAAGATTGGGTTAGATCACACTGTTCTTTTTAGATAGGGTCTGCCCAGCCTCAGAGACATCGATTCATTACAATAAGCAGAAAGCACAGGACAGGGGATGGGGGCACACACCCCCCTTTTTGCAGCAGCTGTATCAGTCACCACCACTGTTACCTGTCGATGTGACCCTTCAAGCCTCTCTGGACCACACTGCACGTTTGTGTTGTACCTATATATTTATTTTTTACACTGTGAGTGCCCAGGAGGGCCTATAACACCAGCTCTGCCCAGAGCTCCAGCTGCATTTCTGGTCTGAGGGGATGGGGGACACAGCCCAGGTCCTGGCAGGACAGGAGCAGGAGGTGCTGGAGGCTCCCAAAGCCATGAGAAGCTGCAAACCACCGGGATCTGCAGAGAAGAAAAAAGGACAGCCCTGTACCTCTTCACCCCGTGAGTGCTCAGTGACATCTCTGCATGAGACTGAGCGACTTCACCCACTCCTGGCTGCAAAAATGCTCAGCTGGGGCTGTCAGGGACCCTGAGAGCACAGGATGGGGGGCTTTGCCTGTGGTCCCCACAACACTGATCAGAGCAGGACAGGGACTAGTGTGGGTGGACTTCTCCCTGAGCAGGATCCAGCCCTCCCTGGACAGTCTGCATTCATATTCCACCTGACTCTGCTGGGAGAAATCCACGGGGACCCCAACAGCAATTACTTGTGTGATTTAATTGGCATTATCATTTTACTGGCTTGACAGAGATAAATCGCCCTATTGGGTAAGGCTGCTACTGTGACAGCAAAAGCAGAAGGAAGGACTTTCTCCTTCTCTCTGAAATAGGAGATGACTACCAGTGTATCTTAATAATTAGTGCTGTTATAATTAATCGGGCTATTTGAGAGTCAATCTAACAAACAAATGGAGGGCTTGATTGTTCAGTAATTGACAATTTGTTTCCAATATGGTATCACTCACTTCTGCTTGTGCAAAGAAGCAAAAAGACACAAAACTGAGATTTCTGGAGGGCCAGGGCTGGGCCACAGTGAGGACAAGTGACTGTGAGAGAGCACAGAGGACAGGAGTGTTCCCAGACACTGAATGTCCCAGGGACCCATTTGTCTTAGAAATACACACACACACACAGAGTTATGATTCCTTCTGTTTCCCTGCTTTTCAAACAGTTGCAGCCAGCTGTCACTGCCTGTGTGGGTAGTTTTACAGAAAAGAAGAGTTTTCAGACCTTGGCCTTTCCATACAATTTTCACCCTGGTTATACTCCTGGATCTGCTCTCTCCAGGCTATATTTCTTTCCTTGCCTTGTCTCAGTCTCCCCTTTCCCTCTGTCTTACCCTCTGCTCTGCAGTGCCATGGGTGCTCTGGAACCTGCAGTAAGTTGTTTGTTGATGCTTTGGATGGAAGGATAATGTGTGGCCATGACAAAGAGTGTGTGGCTGTGCTGGGCTCTGCAGCACTGGGGTGTTGCTGTCTGGATGCAGACCAGACTGCGTGTGGTGCTCCCATTCCTGCCTCCAAAGAAAGCAAAAACAACAAGAGAGTGGGGCTGTGTCTGGGGAGCCACAATAAAGACGCTCTCAGACCTGCCAGGTTCAGCAGCAAGGAAGGAATTATGGACCTTTATTGTTTACATTATCTCATTCTTATACACGTCCCAACTCCACAAGGGATTGGAGAGCATGTCACTTCCTGCTCAATCCCACTGGAGAAGAAAGGTGGTCATCAAAGCTTTCATATCACAAAAGGAATGAAAAACAGAAAATACCGTTAAGTAAACATTGGCTATTATTTACATGAATCTGAGTGAAAGAATCTGACTCCAAGGTTAAAAACAGAAGGCTTACAAAAACCAGGGCAACAGTGGGCAAACCATTTTTAAAATTATTTCTGTTTTTTAAGTGAGGGAAGCAAGATACAGATATTTTGCTGGTGAAATGTCTCTGTGATGATATCAGGTTTTGAGAAATGGTTAAGAGTCTGCTGTTCTCCAGGAGATTCCCTCCTGTCACCTGCATGACAGCCTTTGTCTTTCCTTCACATAAGACCAAATACATCTGAGTCCTCAATATCTCAGTCCTCCTACAGCACATGCTCTACTCCCATGGGCTTCTGAACTCCTGTTGGTGCTGGCCTGGAGGATGCTTTGTATCACATTAAAAAGGAGCAATAACCACGGCTGAGGAGACTCTGCAGGGAATTCCAAACTCCCACAGTTCTCTGGAACTGGCCTTGGCCACCAAATGTGTATGGATGGATATCCATATGGTCTGGGGAATATAATTTTGGGGATGGCTTTTGCTCCTGGTGCAATTCCTCCCTGTTGCAGCAGAATTGTTGCTGCACCCAGAGAAGCTGTGAACAGCTCTGTCAAGTGGCAACGCTTCTCCCCCGACCCAGTTTAAATGAGATATGAATAATTGATTTGCCTCCTGAATAATTAATTGGATATTCAATAATGAAAGTAATTGTTTGGCTCATTCCCCCATTGATAATCAAGCTAATCTTCCCCTTCAATATGTGGGCCATACAGATATGTAAAGCAGTGGGACAGTTTACAGGCCGATAATGCAGCTAATGTGCTCGCTGCGGGGTCACCTTGTCCAAATATTCCAGCAGCTCCAGGGCTGCTCTCCGCTGGGTTATCCACTGCACAGCCAAGCTGTGTGCAGCAAGGGTTTGTTTTTTTCCTTCTCATTCTGATTGCTGAACGTTTCCCACCAGGGAGGAGTCTTCTTTTACAGTTTAAACAAAAATCGTCAGACGCCACTTGCTCCAATTAAGGCTTCCAAGGAGGTTTGTTCTTCCTCCAGTCAATAGTGCACGGATTAAAGGGAGCAAGCGGCTCTCTGAACTCACGGGGCTGCTCTCTTCTGCAGGAATTAGAGCTCAACTCCACAGAGAGGCTCCAGAGCTTCCCTTTGCCACCAGCCCTTTAGAAATCAAAATCAAACCAAAAGGCATTAATGCTGATTTTGCAGCTGCTGCATTTGGATTTTTTTTGGGTTTCGAATGTTGCAAGTCCCATTTCTAATGTTTCAAGCCTGGAAGTGTGAGCTGACACAGCTGTGGCACAAAGTAGATGTGCCCTTTGGAGAGGAGCTCAGCACCAACAGTGGAGTCTGAGTGGCTGGCGCAGTCCCAGGTTAACCCCGAGGCACTTTGGGGATGTCCATCTGAGGTGCCCCCATGCACTGGGCAGAGTTACCAGATTGATGTGCTGGTAAAGACACAATAAAGGACACTCTTACACTTGTTAGGTTCATCAGAAAGAGGGAAAAGGAGGACTTTATTTACGTTTCTGATACTTTATAGGGTTCTCAACTCCACAAGGGATTGGAGGACATGTCACTTCCTCTCCAATCCCACTGGAGAAAAAGGATGCTCATCAAACTTTCTCTTATCACAAAAGGAATGAAAAACAGAAAAGATGGTTAAATAAACATTGGCCATTATTTACATGAAAGTGTGGGAAAATCTCTGACTCCAAGGCTAGAACAGAAGACTTAGCAAAAAACAGGACAACAGATCTGCTTTGGGGATCTGGGGTAGAACCACAACATAGCATCAAAAATCAGGTGTTGTGAGCAGAGATCCACGTGGCTGGGGCCTGAGTCAGATGCTGGAGTGTTTCAATACTTGCAGTTACAAACTGTAACCCCAGACAACGTTGTCTGCATCCCCTCCTGTTCCACCAGACCTGTGATTCCTGCACATTCTTACTGGGTCTCAGAAGGGCTTGAGGTCCTGGCAAGTAATGCAAGTCACAGAGTGTGGGAGACACTGCAGGTGGTGCTGCCCCAGAGATGCCAGTGCTAACAGGTAAATGAATCCTCTGCCACTGTTTTAGGTTTGTCCTGGCAGAAAGGGCATTCAGAAATCTGCTCTGAGCTCCATGGGTTTCATCCTGGGCTTGTTTCTAATGAAATTAAGGGCTGAGAGAAACCTGTTCTCACCATATTGCGTGTTCAAAGTTCTGCACTAATGATGGAGTTTATCAACATCACTGGGGCAGATAAGCACAAAAAGCATCTTGAAACACCATGCGCAGTGAAGGTGAAGCCTGGGACAGTCTGGAGTGATGGGGAGAGGGAATTGTGCTGCTCTTGCTCCTCAGATACCTCCTGGGTGACCAACATCCCACCCTCCCTGCTCTGTGACTGATCCCTGCCCTGCAGAGATGGGACTATCAAATGGTCTCAGACTCTGCCCTGGGTTTCTTCTGGGTCTCTGTAGATACTCTGAGTGGAAGTTTCCTATGAGAGGCTTTTGAAATAGCTGCGACATGGTTAGGAGCTTTCAAACATCTTTGATAGTGTCCTGAGCCCACACTCTGAAGGCGGAGTTCCACTGGGGTGGGCATTCCCAGCAAGAATTCCTTAAGCCTGGAGCACAGGGGATTCATCTCGTTGTACAAACCCACACTTTCTGAGGTTCAGCTGCAGAGCTGTCTGTCTGGAGGGCAGGAGATGAAGATGTCATTTGGGAATATCAAAGCACTGCAGCTGCAGACTATTGTATCTTGCCATTAGGCTCAAACCTCCAGGACAGTGAGCAGCCCCTGAGGCAGGGAGAGCTGCATGTGACTGCTACATGTGACACTGATGCTTCAGCCTCTGGGTCCCTCCGTCTCCTGGCAGCAGCAGTGAGCAGAAACAGTCACCTGGAGATTGATGCACTATTAGAAATGTGCATGTGGGAACCATTTAAAGCAAGCAAGGAAAGCAGCAGTGCTCCTGGAGAAGGATCTACATGAGATGACAGTGCAATCTGGGCAGCCCTCCCCTGCAAAAGCTACTTGAATTTAGATACTTTTCATTCAGATACTTTTCATTTTAACTAGTTTAATTTCCTTATGAGGGCTTTCATTTGAAAAAGTGGCAGCACCGACAGGGCTTGGAGAGATTTGTCTTCAGCCAATTTACTCTGCAGCAGATTTATCATTTCATCAGTAATTTAAGCAGAGACATTTGATCGTGCATTCATTTATACTGCTCAGAGCTGCTTGGTTGTGTGTTACTTCTGGAAAGTGTGTGGACAGATCGACGGGGAAGGGTAATGCCATGAGTGTTCCTAAGAAACCTCTGCAGAGGTGACTGTCCGGGGAGAGGGGAAAATGGCAGGAGCCCATCAGCCGGATAAAACCAATAAAACTCAACTTCATTCAAAGCTTTTTCTCATCACGGGCTAATTTAGTGTGCCGATGGCAGCACCAACCTTCCCTTCCCCTCCCTTCTCCGGGCTGTTAAGGGGTTCGTGAGGGGTTCCCAAGATCAAAGCTCCCTTGGCCCCTCGATGTGCAGCTGCTGCCCGTGAGTGGAGGGAGGCAGGGGCTCCGGGCAGGGAAGGGGAGCACGGGGACACCCCGCAGCCCCGCCAGAAGAAATACTGCGGACAGCCACCCGCCGCCGCCTGGCACTCCCGGCGTTATTTATGCACACACATAAAGGGTTCCATGCATCCCACTGAAATCTCCGTTATTTGTCAATGAGAGCCCCCCTCCCGCTCTGCCTCAGCCAACATTTACAGTAAATCTGTTACACTGACCATTAAATCTGGAGCTGCCCTGAGCGATAGTTTCAATGGGTGTGTTGACAGCCCGAGTGTTAATAATGATGCAAACACTAACCTGTTTATTGATTTGCTTTTTGTACCCTTCATTCTAGCTCACTCCTTCTCACTCTCGGAGGAGAAATCCTAGAATTAGTAATCGGGTGACAGCTCAGAGCCCCCGTCTGTTCCCAGCAGTGTCATCCAACCCAAACTCCCGGAGATAAATTACAGGTGCCGTATTCTGCCTCTGCCAGCCATTCAATACACTGTTACTCAATGCAAGATGTAGTATTTGTCACTGGTGCCAGCAGACAGGAGGGGAAAAAAAAAAAGAAACATTAACACAGACATGAAAAGCTTTTAACTTTGACAAGAGAAGCATAGAGAAGTTTTACACTTAGCCCCTCCACGGAAGGCCAGTGCCCATCCATTAAAGCAGCTTGTCAGACAGTGGGTGTGGTAGAATGGAGCTGGGATTAGGATGCTGAGAGGAAATCTGAGGTGCTCATGGTGCTTCCTCCTCCTGCTGCCAGGTGGATGCCTGTTTACAGCACTCAGGAGCATGGAATTGGTGAAAAGCTTTTTGGGTTCCTACAAAAATATTTGTCTATTCATGAGCCTCCTTGAAGCTGAGATGGAGGTGGGGTGCAAACAGCAGTTTTGATTCACGCCCTGGAGGCCTGGGAGCCTGCTCAGACAGTGGGGGACACAAGGTGAGCAGTGACACAGCCCCAAGGGCTGGCCCTGCTTGTGCTCGGCTGAGAAGCAGCTCAGCCAGCTTGTGTGCTTCTAAAACACTGGCCCCAAAGCAATCCCATCTGAGCTGCCTGGCAAGGTTCTCCAGGTTGTAAAGTGTGAAGAGCTATGCAAACAGAGCCTGAGCAGGAGCCAGGAGCTCACATCTGCAGGGGATCAGTCCTACATCAAGTCAGGAGCTGCAGATGCTTTCCCTGTGACGGGCTTGCTGTGACATCCAGCACCAGACACCACAGCCTTGC
Source organism: Platysteira castanea (assembly GCA_013397175.1). Lineage (NCBI taxonomy): Eukaryota > Metazoa > Chordata > Aves > Passeriformes > Platysteira > Platysteira castanea. The sequence goes on from VYXC01003396.1 coordinate 411,125, forward strand.
TGATGAGCTGCACAGGCTTGTGAAAGAAGAAGCTGGAGTTAAATGAAAGCTAGGCTTCATGTTCCCCATCTAGCAATGCTTTGTGACCTATGGTTTTTATGGTCAGGAGAGAAACCTGCCAGTAAATGAGCAGAATTTATAAACCCTGCAGGAGCTCTGATATATTCCCCGGGAGCTGGGGCCCCAAAGGCTTTCAGTGGTATTTATAAGCTTCACTCAGTTGTCAGACCCCTTAGCTCCTTTTATTTCTGCTAAGTTTATAAGCTCTGAAAGAGCAGTCTGAAGTGTTTATTAACTGCACTGCAGAGCTGGAGAAAAGCAGCTGATCCAAAAGAAACACAGTTCTACCTGTACCCCTTAAACATGGTTCAAAGCAAAGATCCATGTTCTGTATGTTTTATCCTGTCCTCTAATGTGCAACCATCACCAAACAGATAGATGCGTGTTATTACAGAAAATAAAATTACACCAGTGGTAAAAATCCTCCTTGGTGCCTTAGTCCATTAGGAAGAACCTGACCTGAACACGAAAACCGATCACTGAAAGTGGGAGTTTGTCAAGTCTTAAATATAAGCATCTATGTGAGTATGTAACTGTGTCCATACAAAGAAGCTAAAATCCAACTGGGGCCAGTGAAAATGAAATATGTGTAAAAGAATTGTGTCATGCATGTTTCAATAGGACTAATGTTTTTTAAATAGAGGTCCAGCTCTGTGAAACTCTGAGTTTCCCAGGGACAAGGGAACCTGTGGTGGCAGCCAGCAGTTTGGTGGAAAAGTGTTTAGTGCTGTAGTACATGGAAGTAGCCTCAGGACAGCAGGATCACCCACTGGTTTTGACATATATAAAATAACTGTGCTCAAATTATAAATCCCAGGGTATTTTAGGCTACCTGGTACGTCTGCAGTGATTCTGAGGAAAACAGATCTCTTTCCACAGTGGAATGGACGTGCAGGTTTGCTCCAGCTATTGGTGCAGAACAAAGCAGTGGCAGATTCCTTGGCCCGATTTCATTAAATATAAAGGGTGAAGTGCTGTCTACAAGATTAAGCAAAGTTTTAGCATTAAGGATTCCCATATAAGATTTCAGGACTCCTTGTTTTTTTAAACCTTTCAATATTTTGTTTTCTATTTCTTTTTACTTTTCCTTCTAATAGGACAATATGCTAAATTTTGTTCATCGTATTTCCAAAAGTACGGAGTTGATCATATTTGGGCTGGGCAGCTGTGAAGGAGGATTTAACATACCTGGTTTAATTAAACATGTAGATGTTCTTGGACCCCACCTTTTGAATGTGGATGAGAGTTAAAGTCCTTGACTTGGCTGAGCAGTGTCTTCCCTGCAGGAACTGTTTGGAGTTCTCCAGTTAGTAACAAAAATCCTGTGAATTTAACAGAACAGAGGCAAAGGAAGAAGAAACTGTCCAGAAGCTGGGGACTGTGTGTGCTGGAAGGGATGATGAAATAACAGGGGTATTTGTAGACAGAACCACTAGAAGTGGGAAAAGCACAGAAATAAAAGCAAAGCCCAAGAGGAACAGAAAGCACATGAAATTAGTGGAAAAGAGAACAAACCCTCATCCTGTGAGACACAGGAGAATCTTAAATAATTATAGCAACAGTTTGACTTTAAAATCAGGATGTATATTTGTTGTGGCTCCTCCAACAGTGCAAGTCTCTCCTCCTCCCTTTCTTTACACAGATTTCCCCAGACAATTCACAGTCCTTTCCTTCCTTTATTTATGTGGTTTCATATTTCATGGCTTTTGGTTACTGTATTCCCATCATGATTTATGACCAAAGGGAAGAATTGCATCCAGGTGATGATCCAGTCCATTATCTCTGGGGAGATGCTGACCACTGTAGTGGAGCACAGAGACCTGTTGTATCACGTGATGGAGAACAAGCAGAAAAAAGAAGGCTTCCAGGTTAGGGGGGAAAAGCACAATTTTTGTAATTTGGACAGCTGGGTGCAAAGGAAAAAAGAATTCTTTTTCTTATTTTTCCTCTTCCTGAATGGGATATATTATTAAAAAAAATAGAGGAGGCCAAATATATTCAATGTGCTAACACACAGCTGCCTTAGCTGAAATGACCCATTTTAATTTTAAATGCATGATACAAGAGGGTAAATCTGTCTCAATACCACCCTTGGCTGGGCTGGGATTTTTTCTTCCACTTTTTCCTTCCAGTTTTCTGCTTTGCCATTAATAAATCAAGATTTCTTTGCCCTGCTCTGCACCTTCACAGCTTTTGCAGATCATTAATACCAAGACAGGGCTGTTAATCTCTTGGTCCCAAGGTGCATTGACCCAGGAGCAGAGAGAGAGGCTGGGACCCTGGTGGGACCGTGCCCGTGGTCACAGAGCAGGGGGATGCACCCCAGGGCCACATCAGCTCCAGAGGTGTCACCACAGGGCCTGGCCTGCCCCTCCTGCTCTGACAGCAGCTGTTGGATTTGGGTGTGGATCTTGGGATAAATCTCAGTGTGAGGTGTCTCTCTGCCCTGAGCCCCAGCACTTCTACAGCCTGTGCCCTACTTTAGCAGTGGCTTTGCCAAGGAATATCTCCTTCTCTGCTGTTATTGAGGTCTTATTCCCACTGCCTGGGTTTTTACCCAATTCAGCCCTTCTATCCCTTGTGACACGTAGAAGAGGCTAACACTCTTGCTTTATTTTTCAGGTCTCTTCCCATCAGTGAAGGGCAGGAACAAAGCTTGGCAATGAAAGGCAATTTCTCCTAACCCAGTGGGCGAGTGCAGTGTGGTAAGAGTGCTTTTAAACAAAAAAAATCCAATAACTTCCATATAAATTGTCCAGGAGAGAAAACTTTGTGTTTTTGACATTTGTAGCTGTTTCAGCACTTTTCTGTGCAAGATGAAAAACTTTTGCATTGAGCAAAACACAGATTTATGATCAATAAAGGGAAGTTTAACAGTTTATAGGGGCCATACATTCTTTTTTTAAAAATCTGATATTAAAAACTATTTTTCCCTCCCAGCCATGTGAGACAGCCTCTCCGGTGTCAGAGTTTCAGCATAGCAAAGCAGCTGGCAGAGCACTGAGGATAATCAGTGGCTGGGGTTTCCTGCAGGACGAGTGGCCACCCAAGCCCCCTCCCCCTTACCTTGGTGGAGTCATGTGCAATAAGACCCCCAGATGCCCAGGAACACCTGGGTGTGGACCTCGAGCTCTGGGGCTGGGCTAGCCCTGTCCTCTGGAGAGTTTAGCAGCACAAGGCTTTTGGAGGTCCCTTTCTGTACCGTAAAATAAACCCATTCCTGATAACTCTCCTGCGAGGCTCTGCAAGTCCTCCCACAGCACAAGATACAGGCGGAGAACAGGCAGCTGCTGCCAAACAAAGAGTCCCAGCAGTGGTTTGGGAGCTGCTTGGGAGGACTGGGTATGTGGGAGATTTTATTGGCACTGCCTCGTGTCAGGCTGCAAGTGCTCAGGGCGTGCTTCTTCCCATCTCAGCTCTGGTCCACAGGAGCATGGAGCAGGCAAATCTTTCATCTTCTGGTACTTGCCCCTTACCTTTACCTCTGGCCAGGAACGCTCACCTCTGAAAACATTCATGTAGTAGAGTCACAGAATGGTTTGTGTTGGAAGGGACCTGAAAGCTCACCCAGCTCCACCCCCTGCCATGGGCGGTGACAACTTCCACTGTCCCAGGGCGCTCCAAGCCCCGTCCAACCTGGCCTCGAACATTCCCAGGGTTGGGGCAGCCACATCTTCCCTGGGAAGCCTAAGCCAGGGCCTCCCCACCCTCACAGGGAAGAATTTCTCCCTTATGTCTAATCTAAATCCACTCTCTTTGTCCCTTGTGTTTTCCACGGTAACAAACGTGCCAGGTTCTGTTGCAGGGATGTTTAACATACAGGAAAACAGAGAAGACTCTTATTCTCCAAAGAACAAACCACCGCAATTGATTGTTTTATACATTCTACCAGAAAATCACATCCCCAGGCTGCCTGATAAAAGCTATTTGACCTTAGCTTTTACACTGGAGTTAAGGTGTAATTTTGAGTATAAAATTATGGAGTATAAGGCCAATTCTGTTGTCATTAAAACCAATATGAAATATTAGATTTATTGTAGAGCTAGAGAGGTGAGATAGTTCTTGTTTGATGCTCCTGATTCCCTGATTATGCAGTCTCAGGGCTTCCTACAGCTGAAGGAACATGGAAGTGCTCGTGTTACCCTTATCTCTTCAACATGTTCCTCTCTGTAAAGGACTATCTCAACAAGATCTACAGTGGAAAAATAGGAAAGTGTCCATTACCTGAAGAAGGCAGGGGTTTAGCTTTTTTTTTTTTCCTTTTTTTACAGAGCATCTAATAATGCCAATAAATTTGTCGAGGAGGTAAATTGGACTAAATAATGCCTGGGTTCTGCATGAAGGATGGTGTTCCAGCACAACCACACTGACCACGTCCCCTTCTTCCCATGATATGCCTTGAAATTTATCACCCAGTTGTGAGCTTTAACCGTGTAAATCCCCATTGAACTGATGGGAGAAGATAACCTGGCTGAGGTTTATTCGGTTGGTCTTAAACCCTTAAACGCTGGCGGCAGTGTGGTCCCCATAAAGCTGAGCCCTGGGGAATTTATTTACACATGGGGAGCTGGGTCATGTGGAAAATCAGACTGAGGCAAGTGGGAGCTCAGAGCTGAGCAGTGGAACTTGAAGTCTGACAACATGCCATGATTTCTGTGGAGTATACAGCCATTTTCACTTGACTAACTAAACTTGGTTCTTGGAAGGTCTGAAAAGCAGCCATTAGAGATTTCTGTCTAAAAGCTTGTGAGTTTTTGCATTTCTTCTGAAGAGAAATTTACACTCAGAAAATTACAGGATCTACAAAGCGATGTTTTCTGAAGCAAATACTGACATTATGAGTATCTTAAGCACTTGTTCTGCATATCTGAGCTGAACAGCATCTCCTGACTGACAAAGCCGTCACCCGCTAAAAGCAACTGTTATAAAATTATGACTAGAGCATATATAATGTTTGTGTTTAACAAGATGACAGAAATGCCACCTTAGTAAAAACTGATTATGGTTACAGCTGAACAATTCACATCATGCAAGATTTATAATATTAAGGTTATGCAATCATCTAATCGGAGAGACAAGCCTTGAGTAATAATATGAAATGCATGTACTTCAATCTGCAGCAGTGGATTCATTGCTGTTTTCTTATTAGCTCATGCCAGCATTAGGGCTGCATTATCCATTTCACCATAGTCTAATTCAGCATTTCCATCTGAAAACATATGCACAATAAGTGATCTATGCCAAACAGGGAAATGGAGACAAAGCCATTTGAGTGACTTCACGGCTATAAAAACATACATAATCTGTATGTCTTTCAGCAATTCTCAATACTTTATACTGCATTTCTTTGCATGAAAAGTTTTCCCAAAATAAAGGAAAAAACAGAAATTGCTCCTTCTCTTCCCTGGAGAACAATCTTTTGAGGGTGGAACCAGAGCAGGAATGCAGTCTGTGAATTTCTCATCTTGGAAGTGGGAATACCAGATCATCCCATTAGCTGTGCCAGCTAGCTGGGAAGTGGCAGGTGTGGCTCAGGATAGGAGAGAATTACTTGGAATGTGCATCTTCCAGCCCAGATAAAATTGGTAATATTTATATGGAAAAGGAACCCCTCTTTTTTTTAGAAGTGAAATGTCAGATATTTTCATCCAACAAATAGCAGCACACACACACATACCCGCTCATATATTTATATCACAATATATGTATATATAAACTCTAACTGGTAAATTACTGTACAGGGAAGTCATAGTGTACTCTAGGTTAAAAATGTGCTATTTTGGGGCTGACGAGTTCAGGCATCGTATTTCAAAGGCACATATTATAAAAGCTGACAAGTTTATAATGCAATAATCAGACTAATTGACTGAGATCCCTGATTAAAATGAGACTTTTCACACAAAGCTCAGACTGAGATTTCAGACTGAGGTTCCCTCTGAGCTGAGTTAATTTTCCAGAGCTTGTGCAGGCTTTGGTCCTGTGGGATGCTGGAGTCTCAGGTCATCAGGCAGTCCTGGGAGGATGGGGGACTTCACTGAACCAAAAGTTTCTGGTAATTTGTTGTTCAGATCCCTGTACATGTAGGTGGATTCATCAGACTCCTGCAACAATCACAATTCTCGGGGAGAAAAAAAAAAGAAGGTGTATTTCAAAGGTAAACAGAAGGCATTTGTGTGCTGGGGTCTGATTTATTATACACACTATATATAGCTGTCATTAAATGAGCAGGCTAACGTGCAACTATTCATCATGGGGGGAAATGAACAGGCTATTCTCTGCCTGCCTGGAATTGTTCATATTTCTGGAAACTAAAAGCAGTGTCTAGGAAAGGAAAGAATGCCTAAAATGCCTTGAGATATTTGATTTATTCTCTTCAGGCATTACCTCTCTCTCTTCTCTGTGTCCCAGAGTATTATTCAAGTCAATCGATCTTAGAAACTATTTCTAGCAATCCCAGTTTTCCCCAAAACTCTCTGCTAAAGACCTTAATCTGCCTCCTTTTGTTGTTATTGTCATTAAAATAGGCTCAAATCAGTCCACAATTTTTGTTTTTACTTTGAAGGTGCATTTTGATCTATGGAAAACAATTCATCTCCTCATTTGTGTTACCAGCAATTCACTTATGAGTCTGTATACGGTAAACTGCAATATCCTTTTGGGTGCCAGCTAAAGCAATTCTCAGCTCGCTGTTTAGTTACACAGGAAACAGAAAATAAGTGATGCTGCCTGACTGAAACAGCTCTCCGAGTACTGACTGGGGAGATGGCTGCAAATATTCAGATTCTTCTTAGCAACAATTAATTCCTGAAGAAAACCAGGAATAATTTAAATTAATGAATAAATCTGATTTTGAAATATTTGTAGCTGCAAAGTGACAAGTGATTTAATGAACTAGGAGAAATGGCTAATACAACCTAAAAATTGTAATCAAAATGGTTGCTCCAACAGAAAACTGGAATTTAGTTAGGTTATGCATTTCATGACAAGGCTCCCTTGCCACAGACACGTGGTTTTCCTCACCAAAATATGGAATGCTTCTGGCTGAAATGAAATGAAATATTTTGGTTTTCAGGAGAAAAAAAACGTTCACTATGTTAGGCTGAAAAGGTAAAGTTTTTCAGTACTTTTCTTATGTCCTAATTCCCAGTTCTGGCTGTCAATTCACTTATCATTCCGTCGTGCAATTTAAATCACATCCTCTCTGGAATGAGGCTGGGCCTGTGCAGACGTGGAGTGGGATGGGGAGCCCCCAGCCCAGGGCAGCAGGGCAGGGCCATGAGCCCACGGGCACCTCCACAGGTGCCTCCCGTGTCCCAGCTTCTCCAGCAGATCCCTGGAGCAGCCAGCCCAGCTCAGCATGCACAGTTGTGCTGATCAGAGGAACCTGTAGCGGGTTTCTCCGCCAAAAAAAAGACTTTTTGGTGTTACCCAGCCAGTGAGAGATGGGGGACATTACACTCCAGGCACTGGCAACCCTATGAACTATTAACTCTGATTTTTCCTGCCAGCCCTGTCCTACATCCACCCTCAGCTTTAAGGCTTTGGGGTTTTTTTTGTCTTTTCCAGCGTGGGGAAGCTGAGGGAGAGGAAGGGGAGACAAGGAAACCCTCTAAAAGACAAAGTGCCCCCCAGGGATGTCCATCCTGGGCAGGGAGATGAAAGGGCACCGTGGTTTGACAAAGAGGTGTGTGGGTGTCTCTCATCAAACCTGCTGACACCCAGTGCTGAGCTGCACAAAACACCCGAGGGTCGGCAGAGATAAAAGCAGCTGTGGCCCTCAGGGCTCTGCTTTCTGTTGGATGAGTTAAAGGCAGGTGAGGCACAGGCAGGAATAGCTTCCCCCACAGCTTCTCAAAATTCTGCTCCTCTTTTCTTCTTCTCTAGGTGAGGAAGGGTCTCAGGCACCACTTCTCATCGGAGAGCTCCGGCTCTTCCACCCAAACCTTTCCAGCCTCTCCAGAGTGCCCCTCAAAGAGAAATGTCTGTTGTGCCTTTTCTATAATGGAGAAATTTTAAATTCCTCATTCCTGACAGTGCAACTCCTTCATTTCATGGTGGTTTCACTGGGTGACATAAAACACACACCTGAACCCCTCAGCCTACACAGGCAAGGAGACGTGGAGGAAGGTGAGGCACCCAGGTTTAATTGCAATTAGGGCCTTTCCTGCAGCTTCACAGACGTTTCCTGGCTGTACATGCACATACACACACACAAACACATCCCAGAAACGGCTCCAGAGGCTGAGACCGCAGTGGAGTTGCTTACTGGCAACAAAAATCCAGACAAAAAAAATCAAGGTGTTTTGTTCAGGGCTTGTGTGGTGAAAGTAAAGGTCAGGATGCTGACTAACAGACTATTTTAGGATATAACTGATGCCATTAGAAGTGTGTTTCACCCTCCCCTATTCTATTCACTCACCCACCCCCTCCTAAATACCAAATAACCTGCAATCCAATTAGTGCTGAGTGTGTACGAAGCAATCACATTTAATAAACAGAGCTGGTAGGTTTTAAAAAATAAAGCCTCCTCCATGACCTTTTCTTAATTTTGTTGGATGTAATCTGAAATTCTGCTCTATTTATTTACACGTGCAGTTTAATTAGGGCTGGTTGTTTTACCCCAGCTCCCTGCTCGCAGGCACGTAGGGGAGCTCACACACTCGTGGTGCTCCTGCACGGCTTCTCTGTTATCCCCAGGAGCTGCTGGGCTGAACTCCTGTCACACACGCCCTCAGCAGATTAATAATGACAGAGTCAGTGTGAGTGAGTGTGAATAACATGCCCTGGTAATAAGTCAGGAGCACAGAGAGGGATTTGTGTATTTTAAATGGATTTGGGACAGCAGCATGTAGTTTTCTCTCTCTTTTTTTTTTTTTTTTCTTTCCCCAGTTTCAGTTCTGATTTGCTCTTCTTCCACAGCCATCTCTTCGTTCCATGGAGAGGTGCCACAGAAAGATCTCTACTCGTTATACAAAGAGGAGTGATCCCCTCTGAGCCCTCTTTTTAATTCTTTGAGAGTAGACAAAGCAGAAAAGAACTGACAGAAGCAGCACGAACAATAAGCTGTGTTTTCCAGAATCGATAGTGAAAACCAGGAAATTTTTGGCTGGGGCAAGGGGTAGAAGAAGAAGATGGCTTTGGAGAGGGGCCAGAGAGAGGATTTTGTCTGGAGTCTTTAAGAAGTGGAGGACAGAATTAAATATCAGCTTGTGACACACTGGGGCCAGTGGTTAAATCCATCATGTTCCATCATGGAATCATGGATCGTGGAATGGTTTGGCTTGGGCTGGGAGGGAACTTACAGGTCATCTTGTTCCAATCCTTGCCACGTGGGCAGGGACACCTTCCACTAAACCTGTTGGCTCCAAGCCCTGTCCAACCTGGCCCTGGACACTTCCAGGCACGGGGCAGCCTCAGCTCCTCTGGGCACCCTGTGCCAGGGCCTCAGCACCCTGATGGCAGGAGGCACAAGCACACCCCAGGGGCTGGACATGAGGACAGGCACGTCAGGAAGGGCCTGAGTGAGTGTCCAGGTGCTTTGGCTGCTCCATCCCCTCATCACACCAGTAGTATGTTTTCCACTTTTGGGAAAATCACTTGATATTCAGGGAGATTTCCAGGTGGAAATTTAGCCTTTGAGCAAATGAATTCTTCGTAGAGAGCCAAAGGAAACCAATGTCCCAAATGTCCTGCTTGCTTCCCTACAGTGCAGTTCCAGGTTATGCTGCTTCTCATGGCAAAAGTGGTGTAAGAAATCCTGACTTTCTGCTCATCCCCACGTCTCAGATTGCCTCTCCTTTCATCTGTCAGGGGTAAAAAAGACTCCCTCCCACCCATAAAAATCCCACAAGGCAGAGGTTGGCAAGGCTTGCTGAAACTGGCTCCTCTACCAGAGGCAGCACAACACAGACCTGCCATCTCCTCACCTCACACTGCCCACGTGCCAGACATCCTCTACCACCCAAAAATGCACCTGAAGGGGCTTTGAAGTTTGCCTACTGCTGCCTGACTGCAGCACTGGATTTACAAGTGAGGGGAGCACGTGGAACCAAGTTCAAGAGTTGGCAGATTCATTTGCATATGAGAGGCCAAAATAAGCAAATAAAAACTGCCACACAAAACGAACCAGAATTAGAATTGGCTAAACACTTCCCTGTGAAATGGATTTTCGAAGTGACTCTTGAACTCTTCTGTGGAAAGACAGATTCATTTTCAATGGAGTTTGATCTTGCTCTTCAGCTTCATTTGTAAGACCAATTACTGAGCATTTTGTACAACAATTACGGGCATTAAAACCACTCTGTTCCATTTGATGAATTTTAATAGTAATTGAACAGAAGAACCCATCAACTGAAAGATTGTCCAATCAAGTATGCCCACACACTGAACTGTAATTTCCCCTCCACAAATGTGTAATGCCATTCGAAACTACCAAAATGTCCTCTCCCCACCAACACCCAAGCAGATTTGAGGAGTTATTCCCAAACAACTTTATTCCCTGAGGCTCCAAGTACACAGAAAACACACTGACCACAGGCCTGTGATAATTCCTGTGTGCAGCTTTGTCCTGCAAAGCTCCCTGGAGCTCATTCTTGGATGGGCATTTGCAGAGTGCTGGTGACCATAAATGTTTGTGGGAAGCACCCTACAAATCACTGTACAAAGTCCCCTCTTTGTGAAGAAAGGCATTTTTGGAGGGCGTGCTCCGAGGAACTTTGTAAGATATCGTAGGAGCTGGTTTTGTGTGAGTGTGGGGAATGGAATCCATCCCCTGGACACTGGATCTGGTATTTACGTTTGAGTTCGGTTCAGCTTCTTCCCTTGAAAAGAAAAAATGTGCAGAATGGTGGGCTGAAGGAATATGGGCCTGAAACAGGTAATTTGGTTATGAAGAGAGGCCCGTCACAGCCACTAAAGAATAGATATTTGGGCTAGAAGAGTCCAGATGGTTTTCACAAGACCCAAACAGACTTTGACTTATGTTACAAGTCCAAAAGCCACAAAAGCAATGCAGTATGGCAGAGCAAAGGAGATCAAAGGCCTCACCAGTGTCCTGGGTCTCAGAAGAATGCTAATGCAATTCTTATTCTTTGTTGTGAACATTTTGTTGTTATTTTTTCCCTACTAAACCTGCCCTTTCTGTCTGAGGTTGGCCTGTGCTGTACTGAAAATTCCTTGAGGGAAGTTGTGCTCTTCGTTGGATTTGCTGTAAATTAGAAGAACAAAAGAACTATTTTGATGAACTTGCTCTCAATGGGATTTCCAGTCTCACTTGGGAAACAAAAAGAGATTTCGATAGTTTAGATCAGTGGGAGATAAGTGTCCAACTGTCAGAGCCTTCCTTTGAAGTGGGTTTTCCCTTGCCAGTGCTCACTACAACTGTAAGTTCAATTTAAAGACAAAAGATGAAGTCTTGGCCTTTCTGAAGTCAATAAGAGTTTTATCACTGACAACTCAGAGGCCAGGATTTCACCCGAGATGTTTGTACAGGCACTAACTTTAGCATCTTGTTGAGAGCCACATGAAATATTTATGCTGAAGAGTGAAACTATTGTTTTCTTGCATCTCATTCTGAACACAAAAATGACCCTGTCTCACTGGAAAATCACCACTCTTTTCTGAAAACCAGACAGTTTCAGTTGTGAGATACCTTATCCTGGCCTGGTCAAATTGAGGGTTGCAATGTGTGATTTAAAAGCAGTTACAATACAACTTCATGCAATAGACCTGATTTTTTCCCTGTTAGTTTTCATTTTGGTTTAGAGCAGGTTAATAATGAACAGTAGAAGTTTTCATGTGAATGGGAAGATCTATTTTCTGCCTAACTAAAATTTCCATCCGTGGTTCCTTATATTTTAAAAATACTTGTCAAATCCTGCCTTTAAAAGCCCAGGAAAGCATCTTCTCCTGAAGGTTCCATATTTCTGTAAGTGGTGCCAGTCAATCAGTCAGTGGGTGCAAAGTTCTACAGAAAAAGCTCAGCTTTACTAAATGAATGCAGAAAACCTCTGTCTAGTAACAAACCTATCCAAGCTTCTGAAATGCAGGCAAACACAAACATGGCATCAATCAAATTTTTTTGAGACTTCTTGCCTCTTTCCTCCCAAATAGAGACAAGATACAAACAAGTGAAATCTGGTGAGAATAGAAAGGTGGTAGGGAATGGGGGCAGATAAATGCTGAGATACTCACAGGGATCTGTTAGAAAATAAACTGTGCAAATAAAAGGCCAGGGAATTTTCCCCTGCTTGTCTCTTGGTCCCCTCCCCCCTTCAAACATCGTCTCTTATTTGTTTCATTTTATGCATTTTAGTGTTTCAGTCCTTGGCTGCTGTGTTGGGTTTTTTCACCCTTCACACACCATCACATACTGCCTGCCTTTCTTTGACCACACTCTGTGTTGTAATAATAATAATAAAAAACTGGGCCTGATTTTAATTTGTGTAATGTTTTTGTTAAAAAAAATAAAAACTCTACAGCCTAATTAGGAAACCCGTTAAATGGCTGCAATTCAAATATAATTCTATTAAATTTTCCCTGTAAAGTTAATGTTACAGACTTTTTAACAGATGTTTTAATTAGACATTGTTATTAAAGGGAATACTGTAGAAATTAAAAGCAGGCCCTAAATGTGTTAACAAAGACACTTTTCTTGCATGGCATTGATGGTGGCAGAAACATTAGCAGAGAGATTTTGGCAGCAGGTCATGAAAAGGAAGAAAAAACGAGATGTGTTAAAGGGAAGATGCACTGAGAGATATGCACTGCTCAGCTACTCTGGGAGAGGGGTTCATTTCACATCCAGCAGCACCTCGGGGCATTGCCTGAGCTGGAATGGGGTGGGGAGGATGCTTCAGCCCTGTGCTAATGGCACCACACGAGGAGCACCTCGACCAGCCCAGGCACTGGCTGGGAACAGGGGTTTGGCTGTGAGAAACTTCCAGGATTTCCAAGGAAACATCAGTCTTGCTGGTTTTTAAGGTTTCACCTGCTGTCTCCGTGGTTTGGGGTGTTTTCTGATGGTGAATCTTGGAACTGAGCAACACCACAGGGACCGTGTTTTTGTCAGACGGGTTTGCTCTGAGCCCCTCGTGCTGCTGAGGCTGGCTGGGATGATGTGTTGCAGGCTTGGAAATGAGGGATAAAACAACCCTACAGCTGTCCTTTTTTTGGGAAGAATGTTTAAACACACTACAAAAGGACCCTGATGAGATATTTTCTGAGATTTATGATACTAGGATTGAACTGCAGGTGAAAAAGGTGAAAAACTGGTCAGGTTTCAGCACAAGTCCCTTTTTGCTGGGGATTGTGAGGTGGGCAAGCCCACAGTTCCCCATTTCTGCTGGGCCAGGCCACCATAAAGTCCAAGGCCAACAAGAGCAGCCCCTTTCTCCACCTGATCCTGATGGCTGCTGCAAGGCAGATTCATTTTATGGGACTGCTGCCCTAACCCAGCCACCAATGCTCCCTGAGTGCCACCATCTACTGCTCAGAGCCCTTCCAGAGGGTGGTTCAGAGCAGACATCAGTAAACTTGATCTGCAAGAGAGCATAGAGGTTGAGTAGCCAGTTGATGCTTCTGTTCCAAAGCAGAATCAGCTCTACGTAAAACACTCTAGTAAACATGCACCAACCAGTTCTGTTGCATCGCTTCACCTACAGACAGAAGAGCTGTGATTTTTTCCCTCAGTGAGAGGAACAATTTCTTCCTGAAACAGTAGGAGTAAAACTGATAATCACAGCTCTGAATGTCTTGCACCTGTCACTGAAATCTCTGTTATTGTTCACTCTGGGAAGGAGAATACGAGCCCGGGGAGAAAAGACGCCTGGAAAATCATGTTAAAGTGATGCTATCATTGATATTAGTGAAAAGTGTCAACTCTTGTTCCTTCCTCTATCTATAGACTTCATTCTTTCAGCCACATTACTCATTTATAGACTGGAGACAGGCCAGACCCAGAGCAGGACTTCCTCAGAGCTCAGAGGTGTTGAACCTGGCTGGTGATGCCTGCCAGGGACTCAGATGAGCATCTCTCTCAGAATCTGCACAGCTTTGCACATTCTCACTCTCATATGTTTTCAAGCTTTGTTTACAGTTTATTCTTTGTTATCCCTTCCCTTTCGAGGCCTTTTGCTTAAAAGCAGTGCAGGAATCAAATTAATGCAGGTAGTCAAATTTTAATGATTGCTTGAGTCAAACAAACTGAAAAATCTTTCCCTCATCTTCTTAAGGGTAAAAGAGAGAGGTGCAAAACCTCACCAACAGAGACAACTGGCTAATTAACTGATGTGAAACCAAAGTAAAAAACCAGAAACTAGAAAACAAATGAAAACCTGTACAGCAATTACTTCCAAAAAGGTAACATTTCACAATTAAAACCATTCTAAGAACTTTCGTTAATTATGTAGGTTTTCTTCTCTCTCTCTCTTCCCCCTCCCTCATCTTCTCTCTCTCTCTCCCTCTCTTGCTCTCCCCTTTATTAAAGTCCATCAGGGCTCATGATGTGTGGGAAAAGTGCTAACATTTGCAAATTGCTGGTTTATGATAAATGAATTGTGGAAACTCAGCCCCTTGGTTGGGGCCTGGCTAGATTGCAAAGCACCAGCATCTCCGGCTGCTGCAGCCCTGACCCTGACTTTACACCCATTGATCACAAGCGGAGCATAGCCATGACCACCAAGTGCACACATTCCAGCTGGGGGACCTGCTTTTCCCATAGTATTTCATCATCGTTCCACACCGCGGGCGCCACAGTAACCTTTGGCACGCCGTCCTGTAAGACTAATACCTGCAGGAGATTTCCTCTTGCCCCAGTAATCACTGCTGCCACTGCTCCATCTTTAAAAACCCGTCGTCATTAACCCAGATTTGATTTTCAGAAAATGCCCGTTGATTTCAGTAGTGCTGGGGAGGGAGGAAAGGGCTGGACAGGCTGGACAGTCAAGCCCTAAATAATTCTAACAAATTTCCAGCTATAACTTTCTGGCTATCCCAGCACTTTCATTTTAGGCAGGGATGTACAGCAGCTTATCTGGATGTTAATCCCAGTGGTCCTTGAAGCTGCAGCAGGAAAGAGAGAGAAGCACAGTTAAGGATATCACAAGAGTGACAGACAGGTCTCTCGTGCTCCCACAGTTGCTGTTCACTGTGACTGCATGCCTGGAGTGCAGGGGAGCTCCAGCAGCCCCGAGCACAGTCATGCCTATTTTGGCACAAATGGAGAAGGGAAACCCTCTGCCCCAGGTGAGGGAGATGTGCAGAGGCAGCCAGGGGTGCAGGAGACACCTGGCAGGTAAAGCCCAGGAGCTGCTGGCGGCCCCTCAGCTGGGGCTCCCAGTGGGATGTTACCCCTGTGCAACGTTTCCTTGGCAGTTTCATGCTGACTTTAGGGACTATTTATGGATTCAGGGAAAACACAACTGAAGGGAACACAAAGCTTGGCAGCTGCATGTCAGCTGAGATTCCTGCGTGGGGAAATTGTTTCCATTCACACTTCTGGATCTGCAGGCAGGTCCCGATCCTGCTTTAATGAAAACAATTCCTCGAGAGTCAAGCGCATGTTTCTGACTGGCACGGGGATGTGCTGTTTCCCTGGCAGATAACACTGAGCACACGTAAGGGAACATGCACCTGTGTGTCAGCTCACACACACACAGGGAAAAGGAGAAGGCTCTCAGAATCTGAGGAGAAACCCACCATCCATGAAAGAGTCTGGGTAGGAGATGAAAGTGTCCCAAAGAGACACACAGTAATGAAGTTATGGAGAGCTGGGAGATGTTTGTATTACTTTATGATAGTGTACTGAAGAGAGCTTGTGAGCCAGTGCTCTAAGGGTTTTATTCAATAAAAAAATAATAGGTCTGGTTCCCACACATGGACACTGAAGTACCAAAAATCAATTTTAGTCATTGAATTGGGCCCTAAGGTGCAGCAAAATGGGTAAGATTCACAATAAAGCAGCAAGGAAATGATGTACAGTTCTGGATGAGGAACATTTCCCTACTTCATGTCTAGTTTTGGTTCGTGCAGCACCAGGACTGACAGAGCAACTCTCAGCTGCCCCGTGGATTGCCCACAGACCCTGCCAAGCCCCAGCCTCCTGGGAAAAGCCCTCTTCCCTCTCCACTGTGCTAAAACTCTCTCAGAACTGCTGAATCTGATGCAAACCCATCAGTGTTCGTGCAATGGGCAAGTTGTGATGCTGTGGCTGCACTCTGGGAGGCTGCAAAGGCAGCGTGGCACAGGCACCAGTGGTTGCACCAGTAATTTAAACTCAGTTTGGAAAGGTAAAGCCTTAAACACATCTTTGACCAGCACAGAAAGGGATGTGTGGAGTCAGACACATCCACAGAGAGACCATCCCTGCACAGCTCGGGTGTGACTAATGCGGGGGGATTGGAAATGGGTTTCAAAATCAAATCTGAGCAGAAAGGTGAAAAATGTCCAAGGAGAGAAAGGCTGGGGAACGCTGCCAGATCCAGCTGGCATTTTCCAGGCAGCCTGGTCGTGAGTTCAGGGTCTGCACCAGTTCTCTCTTGTCCTTGTTAGTGCTCTGAAGCACAGTGTCTGAAGCAAAAGTTATTGAATTTTCACTAAACCCTTCCTACAGGCAAAGGCTTTTTCTACTTTAATGTTCAAAAAAGTCCCAGTTGCAGCCACCATCTCTAGCATGTGCCCATATCTTTTCTCATTATAGGCTGGGGTCCAAAACCAATACGAATTAAATAAATATCCCACTGAGAGCTGTACTTTTGAAAACGGCCTTATTGCAGTACAGATGTGTGCTATCTAAAACCAGCTTAAACGTTTTATTTTGTTATATATATATATATTTAAATTAAGAAAATAAAATAAAATCTAAATTTTATCCTGGAAGGAAGTGTATGCACTGGTGGATGTTTGATTTTCATTTTTCTCCCAGCATGCCCTGTCCTTTCATCCTATAATGGTTCTTCTCTATTAATCCTTCTCAAACCCCACAGGTAGAGATGCTTATTGATAGAAGGCCAATGTGTATCTCAGTTTACAAAGGCATATTAAAGGCTACAAGTAACATATTTCTCTTGATGTCTTCTTATTAATGCAATTCCACTCAGAACATTTTGGCATAAGAGGCATTGCCAGATGGGAGATAAAACTTCACTTTTATGGGTATTTTAAGAAGAAAACATTTGGTTTGCATCAGCTCTAAATGAATAATATTTATTGCCCTATGATTTGTATTTTATAAGCAGGATAACAAAAAGCACTGTCAATTACTTAGTATTTTAACAAGTTTTTTTTTTAAAAAAGAAGGTCTGATAACAGCAAGTCACTTTAAATGATCAAATGCCTTTCAAGCTAAACTGTAATAACCCAAAGTGATGGGTTGTTTACATAATAAAAATAAATAAACACTGACCACAGCTTGGCTGTATTTAAAGATTCTGTCATTTGTTGCCACAGCTCGCAGCGGGGCTTGGGGCCCAGCGTGGGCCCATGGCACACACATCAAACAGCCCCGCTCGGGGCCAGCGCACGCCGGGGACGAGGGGTGGGGACTTCGGGGGCTGCTTCTGGGTGGGTTTGGGGGGAAGCACAGTAAATCCTGCCAGTCTTATTTTCCCAGGACATCAGCAGGCCTCCTGAGGTTGGTCAGGCTGATCCTGTGCTTACAAAGGATGGTCGCCCTCTGATCTCTCCCCATCAATAATTCGATTATGTTCATCTCTCTCCTTTCGTGGAGATGATAAAGTTCCATGTTTTTTCTTATTTTTCTTGCTTGCCTTGCGCTGCTGATTATTTTTGCTATTTATTGCCTTTGCAGCCATTAGGTCTGCAAAAAGTGTTCAGTGGATCCAAACGTGTGGCCTTTCTCACTCCAGCACCGGGACCTGCCTGGAGCTTGGGGGTCCCAGAGGCAGCACCTCCCCTGCCCAGCACCAGGCTCATCTCGCTTGGATTTGGCACGGTGGTGTTTGCTTTGCAACACTAGACTTGTCCTGCAACAACACACACTGGAAATATTCTAAAAATTTTAAGGCTGAGGAAATAAAAATATTATTAACCTTTCAAAGGAAGGGGAAGAAGAAATAAATTAGGTTGATTTCAGATTAACTCCTCCTTTAGCATGAGAAGACTTGAAGTTAAGCTCTTCAGAACTGATGCTGGGTTGATTATGCCTCGTCCTGGGTCACACAAGACCTGCTGCAGGGTCTGCAGTGACACCAGCAGTGGGCAGGACTTCATTTCTGAGACCAGCTCTGCACTGCAAAGCATGGTCTAGTCTGCCAAGAGGCTTTGGAAGGAAAAGGGGCTGCATTATTATCCTTCTCTTTTCTCACATAACTTGAGCCTTCTCTAGCCTTTTGTAATCACACTCATTTCCGGTAATAAACAGATTTACAAATTTTCAGTACTGGGGACAGTACTGAGGATGGTGAAAACTCCACCCCAAGGTCTCTGTGTGCTTGGATCTTAACGACCACCTGTTAGNTGTGAAGGTCTCTGTGTGCTTGGAGACACTTCGATAGGGCTGCTTTGACCTGGAGCTGGAAAAAGACTTTGACAAGATAACGAGGGAAAGCCTTTTCCTTTTCTGGCCTGTGATAGAAGTCCTTGCAATCCTGCTCCCATCAGTGACAATCCCTTGCCATTTGTAGCCTGGCCTTGTGGAACCCCCACGCCAAAGGAGCAGCCTCTCCTGTCTCCTTGGTGTCACGCCAGCAGATGGGATACCAGAATGTTAAAAATATTGGAATATTTTACATATAAGCATAAAAATAATTGTCATGCTCCTCGGGTGAGGTGTTTTGGTTCTGCTGGAAGTTTTCTCTGTCTGACCAGGTAGGTGGGTGCTTGGCTTCCCACTGAGAAGATGGCTTTTTACATTCCCTTGTGACCCAGCATCAAGGGCTGGGTGATGGTTCCCATTTTGGAGACAGGAGGGGAAGCAAAAGGAGGCCTTGAACACAGGCTGTGTTAAGGTTCTGTTGAAATAACATCAGATTTACTCCGACATATTCCATGGGACTTAATATTGATTTTCAAATAATCCAGAATGCTGTTTTTAAAAACAATTATTGGCAAGGGGAGGCGTTGTTTTTGGAAGCTCTAGTATGTACAGTAAGGCTTTATTTCTGCTTGTTTTGAAGTGCGGCACGTCTTTTAAAAAATGCTGTTCAGGAAACATCTGCTGTCAATTAAGGAGTAACACATTAAGGCATATTAAAGTGCACTCTTATTAGTGTTTCAGCAATAAAAAGGAAGGTTTTCTATTTGAATCATATGTTCTTTAACACATCTGCCAGCCATCTGAAACTTGCAAATATTCCTCAGTAAAAACATCCTCATAACTTTCTAAAAACTTAGTAATACATAGCACTATGTTTAAAAAAAAATCCCTTTATGCACTGAGTTCAGGTGATTCTCAAACAGGTTATTGGGCTGATTCTGATAGTTTTAGGTAAGGATGAACTACAGATGCTCAATCCAGACAGTCCCTATGAACCAATGGGAAAAATAAACTTTCATTTTTCATTCTTATAAAAATAGAAAAGCTGAATGTTCTTCCATAGAAAAACCAGATTTTTCACAAAAAACCTAAAACAAACAAACAAACAAACAAAACCCCACAAAACCTGAAAAAAAAAAAAAATCATTTGGGTTGGAGAAGAAGCATTTGATTTGGAAAGAAGTTGTTGTGTATTAGGCAAACAGTAATTTTTGTATGTTAAACTCCCCTGCTCTGTTCAGAAAACATTTCCCACGACACACTGTGGGCTCTTGTTGTTTAGCAAAGTTGTTGCATTGTGTGAAACCTTGGTCAGATGCATAATGAACATATAGGTCATGAGGAATCATCCTTCCTTAAACTGCTGTGATTTCTGAGTGTAAACTATCCCAGGTTCCAGAAAGGTGCGTGAGACTTGGAAGCTGAAGCTACTCGGTAAAAATGTTTGAAAGTATCAATACATTGACAGAGAAACTTATTTTTTTTAGGAGTAGGGCCATGGAGATGACTCAGTCACCTGTGATCCCAGGTGAGCATGGAACCAGATCCCTGGGTTTAGGTGTCCAATGCTCTCTGAATCAGCTTACTGTAAAATGAGGGTGATAGGGCAGACCAAGAGCATCATCTTCACCAGTCCTGCTGAATAAAATCATTCTCTAGGAAGCTCTAAGTCTTGTTCTTGACACTGGGACATGATGTAAAAAGTGGGATGGGGGATCCTGACACAGGGACATGGTGTGTATGGTGCAACGTGAGGTTTGCTGCACTCTTGGCCATTTCCTGGTGAAAGGCAGGCACCAGTGAGGTTTGGCTGCAGCATGGCTTGAGGAAAAGCCAAGGCTTGATGTTTTTAGGTGGATAATTGTCTCCTTATGCTACTGAAGTTATTCTTGTTTGCACCTCCAAGCAGGACTGAGTGCAGGGACCGATGAGCCCTAGAGCAGCATTGTGTGAAGAGTCCTTGTTCCACCAAATACAGCTTATACCTGATCACCTTTGAAATTCCTTGAGAAAAATTTCACCTGACCTTAGAGAGCGGGGAGAGAATGAAAACGTGCCTGGGGAAAGACTCAAGCATTTTTATTGCTTTCCTTTTGTTAGGAGATCCTGAAGCTGGGAAACCACTGAGCTCATTCTCAGCTACTTGATTAATTTTCTTACTGATACCTTGGAAGTGATTGCTACTGCATGGGTCAAAGCACCAGCCAAGAAGCAAAGGAGAGTTCCTATTTCTGCATTTTTAAGGAGCTGGAAGCTGTTATAAGTGGATGATGCAGCATCTAATGTTCAGTGATGGATACATCTGCTTGGCTAAACAACAGAAATCTGCCTAATTAGATACTGTTTGAGACTGACCTGCTTCTGCCACTCCAACATCCAGATCTTCTCATTGAGGGATGATACAGTTCATCCCTAGAAAATCACAAATCAAAGCTTGGTCATGTGCCTTCTAACAGCAAAAGGATTGTTTATATTTTCCAGAGCTGCTGGGGGAAGTTTGCTAGAGGCTCAAACTACAGAGGAGAAAAAAGGGAAATGTAAGTTTCATTCAGAGCTCGTGTACTAAATGTCATTTGCCTGTTCAGCTGCTGAGCAGAAAGCAAACCTAGGGACAAATGCAAAAAATCTACTGGGCTTCTGAGCTGCTGAGAACCTACTTACTCAAGCATGGGGAGACAGTGTGCAGCTGACTTATGGCAAGGCTGGCCCAGCTTCAAAGCCTTCTGAGCTTTCCACTGGTCCCTGTGGGATTTGGACTCCCGGGTCCAGTCTGGTGCTGTATTTCTTTCAGAAGTGCTAAGGAGGAGCAGTCAGACCTGGAACTAGAGATGGTGGATACAGAGTGGTTGACAAGGGATCAGATTCAGAAAAACATGTAACAGTAAGACATTGAGCTTTCGTGGGGAAAAGGGCCCTAGACATATCTTGGGTGATGGTTTCCACTCTTCTGCAGAGGGATGGGTGCTGTTTTCAGGGGCATCTTCTCTGATGGGCTCAGAAAAAGCTTCACACCCTCCTGCAAACAAGACCCACAATGTCAAGTTCTCACACTGGAAGCTGTGAGGCTGCTCTTCATTTCCAAGGTTTGCAGCCACCACTGTCACTTAACAAACCTTGAAGTCCCTGCATGGAAGGCTCTGCCAGGAGTCAGCAGGCACTGCATTATTTCAGCTCTCCTTCAGCTGCCCTGCCAGTGATGAATACAGTTTAATTACAAAAGCAGAATTTCTGTCATTTCTCTCAGCATGGCTTCTATTGGGGAAGATTAAACAGCAGCCAAACATTACTGAATTACCTTTTTAAACCTATTATTTCAACGTGATTAACTTCTCTTCTTTTCATTTAGCTGTAAGCAAAATCTTGTTTACAAGGCAAAAAAAATGCATTTGCTATAATATCGGCAATAATAATAAAAATGGACATCACAGGGAAATAATTTATGTGTAAACCAGCATAAAAATGTCATTGATGCATGAGTTTCCTCTTCAATTAATAAAAAGGAGGAAATATTTAAAAACAATTTATCAAGGTAATACATACAGTTCATATATCATGCACTCACAAAGACTGTACAGTATCCATTCCACAAATAGCTGTGTGACCTGGACTCTTGCACAGATGCTGGTTTCCTTTACGTGACCTAATTTGGAGCACCATGAGACTTTGACTTTGCACCAAATGAAGATCCTGGGTCAAAATACCAATAAAACCATATCCTATTAAAACAGGTAACAATTAGTGCTGGTTGGATAACCCAAAACAAATGAAAATACAACTATCGATGATTCTGGCATCATTTTCTACCTTCCATTGAGGTTGTTTTCACCACCCATAAACCCAGGTGATCTGTTCAGAAAGACTAAAACATTATCTCTGCTATGTAAGAAGGAGTTAGTTTCAAAGTGGTCACAAGGATAACATAAATCATGGAATCACAGAATGGCTTGGGTTGGAAGGGACCTTAAAGATCATCTTGTTCCACCCCCTGCCATGGGCAGGGACACCCTCCACAGGCCAGGTTCCTCCAAGCCCCGTCCAACCTGGCCTTGGGCACTTCCAGGGCTGGGGCAGCCACAGCTTCTCTGGGAACCTGTGCCAGGGCTTCACCACCCTCCCAGGGAAGAATATTTTCCTCCTATCTAATCTAAATCTTCTCTCTTTCAGTTCTAAAGATCCTCATGTCCTATTGGAGAGAGATGATTTGCAAGGACAGGTAGTGACAGACAGGACAAGGGGGAATGGCTTCAAACCGAAACCTTGTCCTTAGTGCAGAGCTGGCACCAGAAAACCAGATGGCTTTGTAGTCACATATGGAAGTGAAGTCATATTTAGAAGTTTCAGTATTGAATAAAAATGACAGAATACCTATGCCGAACAGAAATATTGACATTGTCAAGTATATATTGAACCCTTTCCATTGGTTTGTGGTAATCTGAGTAAGCCTTTTCCATTAATTACATCCTACAAAGAAATGGAGGACTTTCTTGCACTTGGCAATCTTCAATTTACCTCTTACATCAGTATCTGAAATGGTCTTTCCTTTTGAAGAGATACATTCTTATTTTAAATTATTTTCCTGCTTTTTAATGTATTTTCTCTCTGAAAAGCATCTACAATGCTTTTCAAGGAAAAGCAGCATTATAATTTGTTTGCTTGTCACTTTTCTTGTTTTCCGGAATTGTCCTTAGGTAAATGTGTGTGAAATTATAATTGCTAGAAAATGACAGTCTGTAAAAGCGACTGTATCCTTCCAGATGATGTGTTTGGCCCTAGGACTCAACCACAGGAAAAATTTCTCTGTATACTCTCAGGTGTTGTGCAGAGGTATCCTCTCCTCTCCTCTCCCCACCCTGGAAAAAAGGGAGGATTCAGAGCTAATTGATCAGGTTTTTTTTTTCCTGGTGCTGTGAAAAGGAAGAAGAAGGTGTGAATAATTTGGCACAAAGCATATGGAAATCATGCAAGACATTATAATTCCTGCTTGCTCTCCCAGACCCATGAACCAACATTCCCTGCACTTCCAACTGTGAGTGAGGGGCTTGGGAACAGCTGAACCCTGAAAATCCTGTTGGATTTGGTTTATCACCTGAAAGGAGCAAAGGAGACTTCTGTCAAGAATGAGAAGCAAGTGGGTTATTGGAGATGAGGCTGCTCCCCTGGAGCTGGGCTGTTCCCTTGCTTTCTCCCAGAGGCTGGCAATGCAGGCTCCTGGGAGCTGCAGGTGGAGGGAAGTGCTGCCTCACATAGCTGGGATGTCTCTGGGAGGTGTGAGAAACCCGATCGTTGCTGTTTGCTGAAGCTGCTTGTTCACTCCCTCATGGGCTTGACAAGCTTCCGGGGATACTTATATCCCACCACCTGGGAAGGCTTCTCATCCCGCTGGGAAATGGAAAAAAACATGCAGAAAGCCAACGTGATGTTAAGCAGAACTTTGCATTTAGAGAGGATGGGGAGAAATCATGTCTGTAATTCCCTGAGATCTCTGGAGCAGCTGTGGGTTTTGCAGGCTCCCTGGCACCCCGAGAGCAACCCTGCAACCCTGGCTCTGCTCTGCAGGGACACTGCTGCCTGCTGCAGCTGAGCTGTTTGGGGTAAACACCCCAAGAAACAGAAACCCTTGGCTAGCCATGGCCAGCCCTCAGTTCCCCTCTTCCCTGGCTCGCTGGGACCAGCCAGTGCAGTTAAACACCATTTTTTACGTATTGCCAACTCCATTGCTAAAACACTGAGTGCATTTAACTGAGTGAATCCCCACTGCAGATGGATTGCCCAGGCAGTGCCCTGTCCATCTGCCAAGCTCGCAGAGAAAAAGCACTTGCAGGTATTTTCTCAGTTGCTCACAAACTCCTTCTCTCACATTTCTCTTTTCATTTCTTCCTTGCTCCCCGGAGGTGCAGGTCTCACCCTGGACCCAGGACTGCTGCTCTGTGGGTGTGCCTGTTGAATTTGGGTGCTGACGAGTTGGTACCTGGTTAAGAGAATATCAGGGAGTGCAACTTGAGTAGGGGTAGAGGTTTTCCATCCGAAATATCTTCTGTGCAGAGACATGGCACAAAGCATTTTCCCTACTTCTTCCTTTATTCTGTCTATCACTGAGCTGCTGTTTGGAGCTACAGGTGGACTTCCTTTTACTGTACAGCAAATAACAGAATTAACAGATTAGAAATTACTCAGCCTGACACTTCCAAACCTGAACTACATCCAGGGTAAGGAGACAAAGGTCTCTGAACCTCTGCTGTTTGCTTCATGTCCAGCCAGTGTGTCTGTCAGTACTTCAAAGAAGCAGCTTTCAATTCCTGGACTGGGAATACCAACCCTTCCCTCCCCAAATGCTAAAGGGTTTCTTCACTTCCAAGGCTTCTGCTAGCCAGGATTTTAAAAAGAGGCATTAAATTTTGCTGTCCAGGGAAGGCACCTGTCCCAGGGTAGCTATTTTTAGCAGCAGAGCTGACATCCAATACGGTAGCACCAGTTTTAAAGCTGGCCATCATCCTCTCCCTGTGAGTTATGTTTTGCTTCAGTGTGATTAACTGTAGTTAAAAAATGAGCTTGGAGGGCATATAAACAGGAAAGCAGAAGGATTGCTTGGAAGCATAAATCACGTAAATATTAAATGGGAAACTACATCCAAACTGGTACTTGTTTGCTCAAAGATGTTTAAATTAAGGGAGATATCATCCCTTCTCAAGAGAGTTCATGATTTCCTCCAATGAGACCTAAAAAAACGAAGACCTAAGGTACCACTCTATAGCCCAAAGCATCACCAGCACAGTGAAAGGACAGCAGGACATTTCCTGGCTCCCTCTTTGCTCTCCTCACGGTGGCACAAGGAAGGATCGTGGCCATGAGACAAATGAGTTTAGGAGTCCACCTCAGCAGAAAGGTCACAGCTGGACACTGCTGTCTTCCCATTTTCTCCATCTCAGCCTCCTGGCAGCAACAGAAAGGAGAATTTTCTTTCTTAACTTGAACATGAATTGGTCTTTTAATACCCTTGCTCTGGCTAACAACTAACAGTAGGGTAAGAGACCCAAACCCCAAACTGAAATTTTTGAGATTTGCAGAATCCCACTGAGCTGATGAGGAAAAAGAGCTGCATTTTCCTTTTCTCAAATTCCAGTGAAAATACAAAGGAAATATCAGTAGAAAGAAAAACTTTTTAAAGCCATTTTTCCTACAGTCCAAGTGTCCTAGAAATTCACGTCATGTGCCCACCTCCCTTTGCCCACGAGGAAGCTGCAGCTGCGCTATTCAAGACCACGTGTGCATTCTTCTGTGGCCACACAGGGAGGTTTCCATCCCAAAGCAAACTCCCACTGGAATAGGTGCTGCACAAAGAGAACCCCTGCCCAAAGCTGTGATAGTCCAAGTGCCTGGGAGCAACATGGGCTTGAATTATGTCTAGCCATGCAATTTTCCCACTAGTGGGAGCAGGCACCATTTGTTGCTGGTGATGAAACCCTCAGTGATAGCACTGCACGCTGCTGCATGGCTGGGTTTGCTCAAGGAAATGCTTATTTATTCACCTGTGAAACAAATGGCTGTTTTCTCCGGGTGGAGGTATATGCTGGGAACATGCCTCTCTGCATCTCCCTAAAGCAATACCTCATCTCCCAGCTATGATTCAACGCTTCCCTAAGTGTGCTGGCAGCACTCGGTCTGAAAGGTGATACTGCACCAGGTTTTCCAGCTCTTCACCTGACCAGCGTCATTCCCAGCTCCCCACCACCATCAGGGCTCTGAATAATGCTCGCTGCTGAACGCTCACACAATTTTTCATTAGCCACTTCTGTTGGCTTCGTGTCCTTTTTGTACACACAACCAAAATGCATTAACAGTTTCCAGTAGGTCCATTAGGATTTTCTCCCCAGTCTCCCTGGCAAACACGAGAGCATTATCACAGGCTCAGATTTAGTTAACCCCTCCATATGCTGAGCACTTCTCCTTCTCCACTGCCTTCCATGTTTCCTCTTGCTTGTCCTACTGAGTTTCCTTTTTAGTAATTATTAGTAGGGCTGGGGTTTTTTTCCTTCTTGAATGTCACATAATGAAAATGCATAGTTTAGAGGCTTGCTTTAATTAGGCACTTCTGTATAAAATCTGGTACTGCATCTTTGTATAGAACCTGCTTCAAAGAAAACAAGAAAGAATGTTGGATTGCTCTTTTCAAGTTCTAAGTTTTTCACTGGCTTTACCCATTGGTGGATTAACTGAAGTGATGCTAAACCAGGCATGAACTTGGTCTGTAATATTTTTAAATACTAAAAATGAATCAAATTATCCCAAGAAAGCAACTCATCAAAATCTGCTCAGGAAGACATCAGGCAGGGATAGGCAGGATTTGTTTCTCTATTACTTCAGTCCAGTCAGGGTTTAACACTGACTCAGGTATGGATTGAAGTATCCAGCATATCCGACTAAAGCAGTCCAAGCTCCCCCAGCAGCTGGTGGTGAGATATGTTTAAAAGAGTGGTAGTTGGGATCACTTGCACTGTGCTGTCCCAGGCACGGCAGTGTCACAGCCCCGCGCAGTGACGGCCACACCAAAGCCTGCACCAACAAAATCCTCTGGTGTTTGCCTTGAAAGTGCTCCAACACCTCCATTTGTGTTGCCTCCTGTTTCAAGGCTGGGGGAGATGAGTTCCAACTGCTGTGCCTCAGGCTTGTGAAATATTAGATGGTGAAGCTAAATGCGTGTTTATTTTAACAATAACAGCTTTGCGTGAGGGGAACCCCTGAAGGACTCGTGCAGCGGGGCTGTGAGCGGCTGTGGCTGTGGAGCAAGGGAAGAGCAGAGCCAAGCCCAGGCTCAGAGCACAGCCCAGGCTCAGCTGTGCTCATGGGAGAGGGATTGGCACTGCCCAGTCAGTACCAGCAAGGCCATGTCCTACTTTCTGACCCCAGCCATGCCCTCTCCAGCACCTTCTCAGTGCCAGTGGCACTGGATGCTGGTGTTTCCCTTTTTTTTGTTCAGCTTAACAAATTACAAACTCGGCCCTGTGTTGTTTGCTATCCTCAGTCCAAGTGTGCAGAGAGATGCTCGTGCAGATCCACATCTCAGCGTGGGATTTCAAACTCACCCAGCAGCCCGTGGCTTTCAGAGCTTTGGCTGAGTTTGGACTCCTCTCTTATTTTCATTATTTAACCCAGAGCATTACAGCCGAACCTCAGAGCAGCCTCACAAGCCACCCCAGGTTATTTTTGGTCAACCCAACCTATGAGAAGAGTTTTAAAATTTTACTCAGAGAAGGGAAAAGTTCCAAAAGAAATGGAGATCAGATTTGCTGTGCAGGAACATCCAAAAAACTTGGACATCTCTCTAGAGTTCTTCTAGCTCAAAGAAACTGTCCTCTAACATGGAAAGTGAGTGATCCCAAATGCCAGCTGGATTAGGAGCAAGAATACTCTCTTGGGTGGTGTAGCTTTGGCCACAGTCAGCAGCCACAAGCCCAAAGGTGATCATTTTATCACCTCATAAAAATTCTGGTGTGAGCCAAGGCTCTGAACAGAGGCGATATTTCATCATTTCCTCCAATGGAAAGAGCTAGAGGCACACAGTTGTTCCCATGAGCTGACGTCCTGAGGGCCAGGGGAGCCCAGGTGCAGCCGTGGGCACCACGTGCCACCAGTGACAGGTGACACAGCGGTGACTGCAAGGGGGAGTGGCTGCAGGGCTGCAAAACTGCTGCTGAAGGAAGGGTACAGGTTTGGATTTGGGCAAGGTGGGAAGAGGAAAGGAGAGCTGCAGGGGACAGTGAGGTGCTCAGGGGGATGATGTCCCTGATAACTGTCCTCTAACCTGTTTGGGGGCACATACAGAGGGAGATAATGATTTGTTTTCTGTGTCCCTAGGGAAAGAAAGAGAAGTCATTGACCTGAGTCATGGCAGATAGATATTGGAGAACTGGCACCAGTTAAAGGTTTGGAATAATCTGCCTGTGGAAGTTGTCTGTTCTTTTTCAATGAGATTTTAAAGAAAGCCTTTCCAGAAAGGACACAGCTTCGTCCTGCAGTCAGGGAAATGCTGAGCCTTCTGCTCCCCAGCCCAGAAAAGATGGAAGGAAATGGGGATATTTCTTCCTCCCAGAGGCCCAGGTGGAAACAGACCACCATGACTATCCAGGTGGGACTGAGCCCTTTTCCCCCTTAGATCTCATTCAGCTTGTTTGTCTTTATTTTTTGGCATGCATGCAAGACTTTTGGCCTCTGTTCTACCAAGAAACAGAGAAGATATTTTACTGAGCTGAATTTGCATCTTTTACCAATCCCTTCTATTTGCATCCTTTCTTCCTTGAAGAGACCAAAGTTGGAATGTGGGACCCCTATCTGCAAATTATTATTTTATTAACTGGGCTGTAAATATTTTTTTTTGCTAGAAACCTGCAGCTTCTTACTGATGTCAGCTCACCTTGCCCCCACCCAAGAGGACCGAGTGCTACAAGAATAATACAGCACTGCAAACGGGATGGGATCAGAGACTGCAATAAGAGCGTAATCTAAGTAAAAACACTGGATCTGTCTGTTTATGGATCTAATAAATTATGTTGGAATTGTGAGGTTATAAATCCAAGCTGTCCAGTAAACCCAACAACTAATTTGTCAGTCGCTCGTCTAGCAGTCTGACTCTCCCTTGCAATTGCTCACCATGCAGATAACAAGGTGCCTTACAAATCTCTTGGTTAAATGTCATTTGTTTCAGTGCCATAACATGCTATGGATCATTGCTCACACACAGTAACCCAATTATATTAACCTGTGCAGCAATATGGAGTAATGACATGACATTAATGTGAGCACTTCAGAGCTTTCCAACAATTTGGTCTTTCCTCCAACAGGATTTTTCTCCTTGAGCATCTTTCTCCTTCTTTCCTCCCTTCCCAGTGTTTAGAGGCAGAACAACATATCTACCCAAACACATCTAAAATCATCATCATTTCCCAAGTAGCTGGAGCTCATTCACAGCTTGGAACATGAGTCTGAGCTGTGTGACTTGTTGGAAACTCTCCAAATCATAAGTGTCACTGTTCTTTAGGCTCCGACTTGGGCATTTTTATAAGAATACCTTTAAAACACAACCCCTCACACTTTGTCTGTGCTGATCATGTGTTCCCACAGTAGTGGGGGAAAACAGCACTTTTAAAATACACACATGAAAAACCCAAGCCTGTGGGAAGATGAAGCTGTTGTTGTTTTCCAGTGCTGGAGGGAAAGCTGGCCAGACCCACCAGCAAGTGCCTTGGCTGATCTGCCTCCTGCTTGCACTGCTGCAAGAGACACTGAGTAACCACATCGAGACGATAAGATAAATTTGATAAAATCATGTTGTTCAGGCACCCTGGCTTCTTCATGAGGGCATAAAATTAGTGAAGGAGGCTATTTTATAATAATAAACAGAATTCTATTTGTTTTTGAGAAAAGGCAAATGAATCTTGAAGTGTGCCTAAAATTTTCTCATTCTTATAGCTGAGAGAAAAAGCCTACTGCCTCGTTTCCCTGGCTGTCATTGAAAAAATCTCCAGAGTGCTGTAGAGAGGGTGCAAGAGGGTAACCAGACAGTTTGGAGTGAGCTGCAGGTCCGAGGGAAAGACGTGAAGGATTTATAGCTCTGTCTCACGGTTGTAGCTGTTTTCCATCATTACAGTGAAGGGGGGGAGGAGAGGGGACAGATGCTGGTCCTTTGGTGACCCTTTACTCCCAGCTGATGTCACCACAAGTGCAGTAAAGTGCCCAAAACAGTCTGGGCTCAGAATATGTCCCCGTGTTTCTGTATTTATGGCTTTTTTTGGCTTCTGCAGGGAAAGTGAGTAACCCCACCGTAAGCACTGGGCTAAACTTGCTGATATCAGCTAAACTCAGCTTCTTCCTGTAGGAAGAGTTTCAGTAAGTAAAGAAATAAAGAGGCTCATCTATGACAAATCTTACCTGACACAAACATATTTTGATCAGCCCGACACAATTCGTAACTGGCGCATCTAAATATTATGAAGAAATATGTGGTGATCAGCTCCAAATACAGGTCCTGAAATGTATACTGGCTAAATTCTTTCCATTGTGCTGTTAAATGCATCCAGCTGTCCATACGTTAAAGTTAAATATACTGTACTATAAAGCTGAACTGAGAGTGGAAACTATTAAAATAAACCCAGATATTTCCCCGTTCTCCCTCTCCCTCCCAATCAAGTATATTTTAGTTGGGGAAGGAGGAGAGTTATAACAACAATTACTTGATGTGGTGCATGGCAATGTCAGGGAGAAAGGGGAGAATGTGGCAGGGAATGGGAGCAGCCCCAGTCTGATGGGCAAGGAAAAATGGGAATGAATATTCTGGGTGACTACAGAGGGGGCAAAGGATTCTCCTTGTGAGGAGCAAGCAAAACCCTGCCTGGCTGAGTTCGCCATGCATAAAAAATGATAGATGGGAAAAGGCAGAGAGAGAGAGTGATGTGGTCGTGGATAAAGGGGCAGGTTGTAGAGAGCCATGATCATCTATCTCATAAAGGAACTAAATGGTTTTTATCTTTCAAAAGAGCTGTGGGGTCTCTATGGGCTGCAAAGTGTGTGCTAACAACTGATTTTGTTTGGCTCCTTATTTATCATTATTTTGTCATTAACTGCTATGGAAAAAGCAGACATACAACAGCAAGAATGTAAACAAGAATGGTCTTCAGTTCTTATGGATGGTGCAGGTTCCTGTCTCATGTCCCAGGATTAGAATATCAAACTGAAAACTCTTTATCCAGTACCTTGAACAAGAGCAACATGGTAGAAAAGCAACAGTCTATGAAAAATTAGCTTTTTTCAAACTAACTTTCACCCCATTTTTCTATGGAATGAGGCTTGTCTTGTCTGTCTGACATGCAGTTTCCATACATTTTTCCTATTTTGGGTTTTCAGTCAGCAGAAGACAGATACCAAACACCGTGCTCCTGCTGAGGGAAAGGCAATTACAGCTCAGTGCTATCTATTCTGAGAGGTTGCAGCCAGGTGACCTGTTGGGCCACTTTCCCATCCCAAGAGCCAAAGGATGCAGGAGGAATGGCTGCAAGGCAGATCAAGCCAAAACCTCACATATTGCACCTCCTTTTGCCACTGTTTTGCTTAAAGCAATACCCACACAGAGCAGGGAAATATCTCCTGGTCACTCTGTCACTGCAGGGGCACAGAGATCCCCAGCCTGTGGAGACCCTTGGCAGCCAGAGGGTGAATCTTGTTCTCCAAACAACAAACCCATTCCCGAGCACTCCACAGGACACTCCACTGGCACTGGTGCTTCACTTCATGGTAAGATTGACAGATATTTAATGTGTGACCTTGTTGGCTAACATACGTGTTTGGAAATACAAAAGAAAACAAATCTGGACAGCAGAGAAGGGAAATGTGGCTGTGAGCAGCACTGTGGACTGGTGACAATGCCCTTAAAGTGATTTTCCCCTTCCTGCATGTGAGTGTGTGTCTACTCTAAATTATTGCCTGGATGAGGTGAGGGTTCAGGTTTAAACACCCTGGCCAAGCAAGAGCAAATCAGTTTTGTCCTCCAGTCCCTCTTGGTGAGTAAAAAATGTTAAACTAAAAAAGAAAGAAAAAGGAAGCTGTTTCAGCATCACTTTTCCAACACTCCAGATGCTGCTCTGTGATGGGTTTGAGATTTATGCCACTGTAGTGCAAACACTGACTGCAGCATTCCTGTTTGCTATGTTGGGTGCAGCAAGGGCATCAGGACACCATCAGCCAGGGCATTTACACCTTGTAAGGGCTGGGAGCCATATGCCTTCATATGCCCCATCTTACTGAACTTTGTGTAGCTTTGCTCTATTCTTATTGAATGACTTGAAAACTGTCTTTGTTTCCTTTTGTTCAGGTCAGAAAATTCCAGAGCTGTTTCTCTAAATATGAACTTTTGCCAGAAAAAATTCCTGTCTATAAACAACTTTCTGCATCCCGAGAACATCCATTTCAACAGCTATTTTTAGATTATAAACAGACCTTGGTTGAAGGCAATGGTCTTCACTTTGAAGGAGGATGAAAATAATGTCAGGGTTGGCTGTCAATAGGACAAGAAGAGGTAGGTTTAATATTCAGCAAGCAAGAATTAGATGAAACCCTAAGAGAAAGAACTGAGTGTTTCATTCAGTGGAGTTGGGTTCAAACCTTCGTTGGTTCCTCATGCACAAAGGACATGTGATTCTGTTTCCTGCTCTGCCGATGTCTGTCAACAAGGTGATTTTCCTGTTCCATTAAGTAATCCACTTAGTCCCCAGATATTTAATGCTGTGCAACTATCTCGTCGTTGTTTGTCCCCTTGGCAGCTCAGGCAGCAGCACCACGTATCTGAACCCTTGAGCATGTCTGTGTGGAGGCTCACTCTCGAGTGCTGTGAAGGTCAGGGCCTCCCAAGGTGTCAGTGACAAAGAGGGGACTGTGGAGAAACCTTCTGGGGTGAGGAGAGGGATGGATGAGTCAGCTGCCCATAGGGATGCACAGAGTGGCACAGAGAGCACCTCGGCTGCTGAGATTTTGCCAAGAAGGAAAGGAAGGTGGAGGGAGATGTTTCTGATAGGAGATGTCTGGCTTATCTCATTGACACTTTGCCTTGGCATTTTTTAAATAGCTGCTCCTCTGTCACATGCATTTGGGGTGCACAGGAATAGCAAAATCAAGTCATGTTAAAATGTCCTAGGATCACACCAGCAACAGCTTTTGCAGCTCCGATGGCCTCAAACCCTTCTCTCATGTCATGCACTTGAGATGGGAGTGCAGTGTGCTATTTGCCAAGTGTCAGCTTTCAGGAGGGTTTGGTATCAGCCTACAACTATCAAAAGGCAAATTAAAGGTGATCTGGAGCAATCTGTGCAGTGGAGAGTGTAAATGTGGGAGATAAGAGGGTTTTGATGCCAATCCAAGTTGCTTCCACTCTCTCTCCTTTCTCCCGCGTTTTTATGTATGTATAAAAGCTTTTCAAAAGGCATTTCTATTGCTATCTTGTTATCAGATCTACATTTCCCCCCCCACTTGCCCACTGACTCCCCTGCACACTTTATTTGATTCTTTTCACAGGAGAGGACTTTGTTTCAAAATAAATGAATGCACTTTGCACTTGCACAGCTGGTTTTGATCCTGTGATTTCCAGCAGCTTCATGGAGGGGCTTTCAGCACCTTAGAGAGATGAGAAATTCACTCTTTTACAGCCCAGGGCCCAGTGTCCCAGGGGAGCCATCACAACCTTCCACGCTAGGCAGGCACTTACGCCTCTGAACAGAGAATTTTACTCTGGCTTTGAAGCATTTGCTCTCTCCTTGCAGAGTTGGGCTGGGGAGTGGGGAACCAGGTCTTTAGCAGCTCAGGGATGTGAAAGGATGTGCCTTGATGGGCAGCAGCTCAGAGGTGGCCTGGAGGAGTCCCCAGCTCCTCCACCACCCTGTTCTGTCCCTGCCAGGAAAGCTCCCCTTTTCATTTCCCACCCATCCGTGTCAGACGGAGGAAGAACAAAACGGTGCCCATGCCATCCACGGTAGGCTGGGTTTTTAAGCATATGAAGAGGATTGGTGACTGATTCCCATGGAAAATATGTTGTAAATGGACATTTAATGCTCCCTGGCTCTGCTGACAGCCTCATCCCTGGGTAGGTTAATGGCCTTAGAGTCTTTCCCTTCCCAAGCTTGATGCAATTGTTTTATAAAAGCTTCATAGCCCACCCCATGACAATCTTTCACCAGCTTTAACATCCTTTTCAGTTCAGGTCTCGCAGCATTTGCTAGACTTAAGTAACTTGACAGAGTGAGGGCTGCTGGCCTTTGCTCAGGCAGTAGGTAAATAAAAGCCTGGCTCCCTTCTGCTCTGCTAAGAGTAAAATGATGCATTGACAGAGGGCACGATACATATTCACCTGCATTCATCCCTCCTGTTACTCATTTCCTTCCAAAGGCGAGGATGCCCGGGTTCACTGCCTGCTGAGGACACGACCTGCTGAGAGGTGTGCAGGAAAATGGGGTGAGGAGGGGCAGGTGGACCACGGGCCACTGGCAGCACTCACACCCTGCTTCAGAAAGGCTCACAACGTGGAAAGTGCTGGCTTTTCCCAGACCTGCTGCTGCCCTTCAGATCACCTTGGAACAAATACGCACCTATCCTTCTTCCTCCTCCTGTTCCTGTTCCTGATCCTGTTCCTATTCCCATACAAATACCTGCATGCCCTGTTTCCCTCCCCATGCCCATTGCATCATTGCCAGTTTACAGGCTGAATTTCCACAATTTAAAAAACGACGTGAGGGCACAGGCAAAGCCACAGGGTGATATTTGCAGATGGATGTAGTAAAGCCCTGCAGACTTTGTGCCCATCTGAAACCAAACACTTCCAGACTGGATTTTGGGGGACTCCATGTGATGGCCATATGCAATTTGAGATACCCCACATTGACCCTATTGAACTCCTCAGCTGATAGAGACAGGCTGCTTGCAAAATGGTTTAAATTTTGTTGCCAGTGTAGCTTCTGATGCCTCGCTGGAGGTCAGCATTTGTAAGGAGTTGAAATCTCTGATGTACTTAACTCTGCAGGCAGACCACTGCTGCCTCCTGACAAAGCATCTCTAGGAAAGATTAGGGTTTTGGTACTCTTTAATTAGGGAACCAGGGAGAATTAGAGGCGTGACTGCATCCAGGAGCTGCAAGAGAGCCCTCTCTTGTCTCTAATGTGGGAACAATTTCAGAGGATTTTGTCCTGAATGCGGATTCAGAAGTTAGCCCCAAAACAACAATTAGAGATCTGTTCATGACAACAGATAAACTGGGAGGTAAAGAGTTTTGTAAGAGCTGTTTTTACCTGCAGTGGCCCTACCAAGGGAGAAGTTTCTCTGTCCATAAACATTTATCTTGCAGCCCGGACCCACCAGCCAACTTCCCAGGCAGATTTGTTGCCCTGACTCCAGCACAGCTCCTCTGGCTGCCCCCAGTGCCAGGCACAGTGAGCAGAGCACACTCAGCAGCTGTTTAGCTCTTGGGTGCTCTGAGCAACTATCAAACCCTCTGCTTTATCACTGGTTTGTGACTGAATTGCAAACCCATTTTTATCCCGTTTAAAGTCACTCTTGTGTCTTTTAAGCAGTAAGTCACCTCTGCAAAGCCCTATTCTGGCTCCGTATGAGGGGATCAAGGGACAAAGAAGGAAGATGTTGCCACTTCAGGGGAAAAAAATCCTAAAATAAATCCCAAACCGATCCTGCTGTCCACCTACACAAGCCTCCTGGCCTTGACGGATTGATTTTGCCTATCTACTGATTCTGTGGATGTTTTTGCAAGAAACCAAAGGGAAGCAATCTACAAAAAGAACTGCTGTCACCAGGAAGTTAGTCATTAACAGCCAAATGTCTCCCAGATAAGACAGAGATGCTGCAGCCCCTCCGAAGTTTGCATGTCATTAGAGGAGGATGTTGTGATGTGACAGACACAGGGATTGAAGACAGATCTTTTCCTTGCCCAGGGTCCCCTGTGCTTCTGTGGTGTTTACATGGGATCACTGAGCTATATCAAGCATTCAGTATGAAATGCATGAAGTACTATCCACATGCATCACCCGTCAAGAAAGATTAACTTTTCACTGCACAGCAGCACAGAAATGCTCTCAGGGCAAAGAAGGACTGCCCAGACAGAAATCTTTCTTTTTCTCCCTCATTCCTCTCATTAAAACTGTGGCTGGATGAAAAAGGCTTACCTAGCACAGAGATGAATGGCCAGGAGTTAATTTGCTTCAGGAATCGACTCTGTTGCAGTTCTAGGTAGAACAGTGGTTTGACGGCACCTTAAAAGTGCTTAAACCACTTTGCTGAATCAAGTCTGAGTCCAGAATTAGATTAAAAACATAACTGACCTGGAATTTAATGTCGATTATTTTATACTGTAGCAGCCCTTGAAGGGATAAGCAAAATGTCCCATCTCTTTGCCCCCTAAAAGGGTGTCAGCCAGTCACAGCCTCATGATTCAACCATCAAGGAGGTCAGGATTTCAGCTGTAGACAGGTTTGCCGCTGTTGTCCTTGAAGATATAAGTCGGTTAGCTCCAGGTCCACATCTGGGTAGGGTGCCCATCCCCGTGCTCACAGCAAGAGAGGTCCAGCTCCCAAACCTGCTGTGAGCATGGGGATGGACACCAAACCCTGCTGCAGAGCTGGAGCTCCCACTTTCCCTGAAAGCAAGGGGATGGACACCAAACCCTGCTGTGGAGCTGGAGTTCTCCCCCGTGTCACCTGGGGAAGAGCTGGACCTCTTGATCTCGCTGTGTCCCACAGCACCCTGCCATCCCCTACTGACCCCACTGGGTGTGTTTAACAGGGTAATTCAGGCAGGGTTAGTCTGAAGAGGTTCCCACATTCCATTTCCTGGGCCATCACCCCCGAGCAAGAGTTAATTCCCCACTCAACAGCAGCTTTTTCCTCTCTGTGTTTTAAGAGAGGTGGATGGTCCGGTGAGCGCTGCTGCTCCCTCAGCACTGCACATCAGCTTCTTGTTTTAAACGAGTCAGGCAGCACCCATGAAATGAAAGTGTTTCTAACAGCCTGGAAAGGGTGGACTCACATGGCTGATTGCTGAGAGTGCTCCAGGAGAAACCAGCAGCATCCTCTTTGGAAACACAAGCAAGGCCTGCAGCAGCAACCCAGTGCTGGTTCCCACCCTGGCTGAGAACTGATCTGACTTCAGTGGTTCTGGTGTGCAAAGAAGTGGCTGCTGAGCCTACAGGGCTGCACTGGACACAAACAAGGAGAAACTACTCACAGCAAAAAGTTGTTGTGCTGTCTCTGGGCCTGGATTTCTCAGAGGAGCCCAGTAAGAGGCTTAGAGATATTTTTCTCAGTGCAGGAGCTGTGGTTATACCTCCTGTTATCTCAACTAATCTCATCACAGAGTGTTAATGAAACCAGACCTAAGAGTGTACCCTACAATCAATATCAGAATGCACCAATATTATGCACCACAGACCTCACACTCCTATTTTATGTGCTTTTTTCCATTTTTCAGGACCATTTTCTTACACAGAACGCCCAAGTGGAATGACTAACTTCACTTTAAAACTCTAGCAACACGCAAAAATCCCGTTTTGGGGGATATTTTAGTAATGATTTGCTGCAAGTAGCCATTAAGACAATTTAACATGTGGCATTTCAGAGCAGAGCTAAAAGACAAGAGCTCTGAGTTCAAAGACTGAGCTGGTGTTAAGCTGCTGCTTCCAGGATTAATGTTCTTCTTTCCTCAAGCAACACAGGATGGAAGCAACATTCCAAAGAGAAGGAAAAGCCCTGTGCACTGACAGGAGATGCAGAGGGAAGGGAGGAGGCAGGGGAAGTTTGTTGTTTGGTGCCCTTAATCCTGTTATCTGTAGAAGCATCACAAAGTGCCAGTGCAAGAGCTCTTGAAAGAGGCGTGGAAGAAAAGGCTGTGTTCTCCTCATGCCCTTCCTCAAAAGTTAAACCAATCTTTTTCCTGTGTTACTGTGCAAGAGCTGCTTCCACAGAGAACACAGAGTGCCTGACATTGATGACAGGCATAGATACCTCACTCACTGCAATAGAATGGACACACTAAACTTTGCTCCCAGTCTCAGAAGACAGTGATGATCCTCAGAAACCAGGACAGCTATGCAGAGCAGGGCTCTAGATCATGATTTTTCTGTGCTTTGCATCTGGAATTTATTTTATACTCAAAACGAGGTCCAGGGTTCAGCCTGAGAAACATGGGTCATCTTGGCTCTAAATCCTATTTTTCTACTTTATTAGAGGGGAGAGCTCTTTAAATACTATTTTTCTACTTTATTAGGGGAGAGAGCTCTTCTTTTGTTCACCCTTTTATAGTTCACCTTAAACAGAGTATGTTCCTCAGACATTACTGCAATCCATTTGTACGAATATAATGCTAAAAATTAAAATGCACTTGGAAGGACAGAGACAGCTTATTTTTTACATTTATAATTCCAGCCCAACCCTTCAGGTACAAATCCTCCAGCCTGTGGTGTGAGGGCTCAGTGTAAGACACCAACAACCAGTGTTAGTGTACTTAGCTTGATCTGCCTGGTTCTGGATGCAAACACAGAAATAATGTAATAAACTTCTTTGCTGCAGTCACATAAAAGCATCCCCAGCTGAAAGAAAAAAAAAAAAAAAAAGAAAAGGCTACCACCAAACTTGACTAATTTTTTTAAAGAAAAAGGCAATTTTTCACATTTTAATAGCTTTCATTCCATGTCTTAATAAATGCATGTTTGTTGATTTGTGTAAGCATGATGTAGGATTCTGCAAATGAATGTAATCTGCAACAAGGGGATAGCTAACCACTAGCTAACACTTTTGAATAATGAATCCCTACTGTATCAGATGGACGCTATTCATAATAATTCCTTGCTTTTCTCATTTTGTCGTGTACAGTAGCGATTAATCAATTTGCAGTGTTATGTCACCCGCAACAAATTGCTAGCACCAAGACAAATTTATTGCTTTATGATAAAAGAACTTGTTTAGGTAGAAATAAATTAAATTTGGGGGTTGTTATTTGAGTTTGATGTTTACATATATGACCCATGCAGCACAGGCCAGCAGAGGTAAGGGTATCCAATTATAGCACCGGTGTTTTGAGGATAGCTCAAAGAGATGCAAAAGCAAATGGTGTGTTTGTACAGCCAACTGGTCCTTGAAGAGAGTGAGTCCTCCTGGGAACTCTCTGTGCCATGACTGAGGCCGTTCAGAAGAATTTGGGAGGATTATCTGGGAGCAGAGCTGTGCACTCAATATTCCTTCCGTGTGAAGGTGGTTTGATGCACTTTGGGGTCTGGAGGAGAAGCACGTCCCACAGCCACAACAGGAAACATTTTCACAGCTCCCCTGGAGATGGTGTTGCTTTGTGGAAAGGGGCCAAGCAGGAATAGCTCTGCAGGGAATATCCAGGGAGGTCTGGTTGCCTTGCTCTGCAGCCCAAGAACCGCCCAGCCACGAGCAGCAGACAGAGGTTTGGTGCTGGACGCCACGTGCTCCTTGTCTGCCTGCGCTCCTGCAGCTGGGTGCAGCCCCGGGACTCCTTCCTGAGGCCCTGGGAGGAGATGGACAGCCTCGAACCTGCAAGGACTAATTAACTTCTAGCACTCAAAACACACAATTTGCTGCCTTTATTTCATACCTTTTATTTCTTTTTAGTTTCCTTCAGCCTTTGACAGGCTCCAATCTCCTATTAGCTGCTCCTCTGTAAATCTTACTTCTGCTCTTACTTTTGCCTTCCCACTGCTGCAGAAATCACTTTGACTCTTTCCCCTGTGTTAAATGCTGCTGTTACTTCTCTTTCTTTGCTATTTCTTCCACTCTTCGCTTTTTCTCATTTCTCGTATTCCTGACCAGGCATTTTCTGTAGCTCTGGATAATACCTCTCCCTTCCCTGCTACTCCCTACTAATGTCCTTGTCAGGCTTCTCCTGAATCATTGCTGCACCATCCCAGAAGATGTTTAACTGAGATTACTCCTGGCTGGAACTGCAACACTGAGAAAACCCCATGTGTCAAATGGTTCCTCCACGCTCACTGCGGGCAAGGTGACCCTGAAATCCTGGGAAAACAGGAGCNGGAGAGGAGAGGAGAGGGATGCTCAATGTCTGGGTGCACAGCTCTTTTTCCAGAGGTGCAGTCAAACCTCACAAAGGGCTGTGGTGAATAGAAAATAAACTTCATCACATGCTTGTAGGTGTGTAGGGACACCACAGCTGATTCACTGAAATTTCCTCCATTTTTCCCTTTTTCTGAGGCATATAACCCTGTGTGAGCATTGGTCTCACATAATTCCACATAATTTGAACATGAGTGTGGACAGCACCTGAAAAAAAANTTTCTTTTTAGTTTCCTTCAGCCTTTGACAGGCTCCAATCTCCTATTAGCTGCTCCTCTGTAAATCTTACTTCTGCTCTTACTTTTGCCTTCCCACTGCTGCAGAAATCACTTTGACTCTTTCCCCTGTGTTAAATGCTGCTGTTACTTCTCTTTCTTTGCTATTTCTTCCACTCTTCGCTTTTTCTCATTTCTCGTATTCCTGACCAGGCATTTTCTGTAGCTCTGGATAATACCTCTCCCTTCCCTGCTACTCCCTACTAATGTCCTTGTCAGGCTTCTCCTGAATCATTGCTGCACCATCCCAGAAGATGTTTAACTGAGATTACTCCTGGCTGGAACTGCAACACTGAGAAAACCCCATGTGTCAAATGGTTCCTCCACGCTCACTGCGGGCAAGGTGACCCTGAAATCCTGGNCTTGTAGGTGTGTAGGGACACCACAGCTGATTCACTGAAATTTCCTCCATTTTTCCCTTTTTCTGAGGCATATAACCCTGTGTGAGCATTGGTCTCACATAATTCCACATAATTTGAACATGAGTGTGGACAGCACCTGAAAAAAAATCATATACTCATAAAATTCAGGCCAAGTCCAAGTTTCACCAGCCTCTGAGGGTTCCTCCAGATTTTTGCCATCATAACTGGTCTCAGAGGGTTCTAATATTAGTCAACGACAGCACAGTAATGGTCTATTAATTAGCCAGTTTCTATCAACACCCGCAGTGCAGTTTTATTACCCATGACGGCAGCCAGCAATCTGCCCTCGGAATCAGGTGAGGGAGTGTTCCTGCTTGCTGAATAATCCTCATCTCTGACAGCATCTGATGAAATCAAACCTCTTCCATGCAGCTTTCTCACCACCAAATATTCCTGAACCAGGGATTAAAAAAAAAAAAAAAAAGAAACATCCCAAATAATTTGTTTTAATACATGATCTCCAGGTGGTTCAAAGCCTACCACAGCCATACAAGAAAACCTACAGCAAGAGAGAGCTAGGGGGTTGTCCAAATTAATAAAGTTTTTGGTGTAAAAGAAGCTCAAGTGTTATTACCAGTTTTTTTAATTGCATTATGGCAGTTTTGCTGTCACAGCCCAGCCACAGCACCACACAGGTGCTGTATGATGCATGTGGTGCACTCCTGTTTATGTTCCAGTGAAAGGCATAATTGGGGAATGTGGATAAACATACCCAAAGTGATTTTAAATACCTGGCAGTTTAGCACAGTGCTATAAACACCTCATTGCTCCTCTCCTGTTCCCCCATCTCAGAGCTGCCCCAGCTCCTAGGATTGAGCTGGATCTGCCCCGGTGTGAGATGAGAGCTCCACACACCTCCCTCTGGCTTAAAGCACCCTTTATGGTGCCTAATGTTCCCTTCACCAATACAAAGTGAAATGTGAGGTTCTGGGTCTCTCTCTGTGTTTAAAAGTTACATCTTTCAAGCATTAACAGCTACATTTTTAATTGATTTATTTTTTTAAGGAAAAGGGTAACAATAACTTTTAGACTAAAAAAGTGGGGAGAGATTAGGGAAGTACAAAGTTAGAAAATCTCATTCAGTCAAATAATTGACAATATTAGGTCTTATAAAATGAAAAATACGTAAAGCAAGACTATCCTTACGAGCATAAGTGCAAAGGGGAGGGTGCTGTGTTATTCTTAAAGTGAATCAATATTTTGACAAAGCTGATATTTACACTCACACATTTTAAACCCTTTGATGCCCACGTGGGACTTGGCCTCACAAACATGGGTTGCCAAATGCATATTCATTAACCTCACAATTGGCTAATCCAATAAAAGAAAGAAAGAAAAAGAAAGAAAGAAAGGGAAAAAACGCCAAACCAATGCCCTGGTAGCATGCTTATGGAGTCATTTATTGTAAACATGATCCAAGTGGCTCATTCCAGACGTGCTACTAAAAGCTTAAAAACCACTGGCATTGCTTAGCCCCAAGTCAAATCCTGCACAAAGAAAGGGTCTTCAGGCCAAGCCAAATGGAAAAAGGGAATTAGAAGGATGTTACTCATTCATTACTGCCACTTTAATCACTTAGAGGCCCAATTAAGTATAAATCATTAGT
Organism: Platysteira castanea; assembly: GCA_013397175.1. Classification (NCBI taxonomy): domain Eukaryota; kingdom Metazoa; phylum Chordata; class Aves; order Passeriformes; genus Platysteira; species Platysteira castanea. The sequence continues at coordinate 453,607 of VYXC01003396.1, forward strand.
ATTAAGTTACTTTATCCAGGACTCTTTATAACACACATGACTGGATTTGGAGGGCTCTCGGTGGCTAGATGGAGCGTGAGCTGAAAAAGGCAGTCAGATGTTGGGTTCCCCCCTCCCTTTCCCTTTCCCCCTTGCTATGAAATTGATAAATGAAGGCTGCATTCTAGGTGCAGCAGTAATTTCTGTAGTGCAGTCAAGTGCTAGGTCCCTTGTCTCCTCCGAGCAATGAGGCCACCGTCCCCTTTAATGCCTGAGCCTTCCCCTGGGCTGCCGAAGGGCCGGACCAGACCCGGGCACGGTTTCATTTCCATGCACAAATCCCCAGGGCAGGAACCCTTTATTCATTAACGGATCCATCCTTTCCTGAGGAAGGAGGCGGAGGGAAGAGAAAAGTCAGGAGAGAAAGTGGCTTTCATCCCTTCCCTGCTCTCTGCCCGCTGTTACTGCCTGAATCTCTCCCGAGCAGCAGAGACTTTGGGGCATATGAAAAAAATGATGCACTAGCATCTTCTAAGGTCCTTTCCTCTTCTCTTCCTTTCCCCCCCCATCTTCCCAGGGATAAAATGTCCCCAGCGGCCTAGATCACTGTCTGGGAAGCATATTTCCTTCTAATCGGTTTTACAGCTCTTTTAAAGTAATATGTCAGATCATTTTCTCCATATACATAGTTAATGAAAGTAACCCTACAAATTCATTTTAAATAGATGGAAGTTGTTATAACCCTGATCTGGAATTTATTACATTCATTACAATCTTGCTGAAGTAGGTAATGTAATGGACTATTACTTTTATTATCTTTTTAATCCCTCAAAATTATTAGGAACTGACTAATATTTGGCATCACCCTGTTAATGTTTAAACAGAAATTGATATCTTCATTCATCTAATAAATGATGGGATCTTTTTTTCTGCAAAAGAACTAAAGCTGGTGACTCTTTTTTTAAACTGAACTAGGCCAAAAAATTTCTAAGTAAAACCATAAACTGACAATATGATAATTTTATTAAATCAGCTCTTTTATCAGGTTATGAGAACATTTTCCAGAGCATTTTCACGGCTCCTGACTGCCCGGAGAGCAATCGGGGCCCCATCAGTTTCTGCGAGGGATGGATTCAGATTTTATTTCAGCAGTCAGCCCTTTAATCCAGCTTTTTGCCTACTGACCAGCAGAAGCAAGTACCTCACAAACCCGCTCCCAGTCAAGATAAACTTTCTTACACTCAAGAGCGGTGTTTGTCACGGTTACCTGCTTTAAACTGGCCTTCCCAAGGCATCTTTTCCCTGTCCCTGCTCTCCAACCTTTTTTTCAGCCCCACCTCTCTGCCCTGCAGCAGGAGCGATGCGCGATTCGCAGCACAAAGGGACGAGCGCTCCCTCCGCGCCCGCAGCTCCGCCGGGTGCGCTTCCCGCGGCTCCGGAGGACGAGGCCGGGCACTGCCTCATCCCCTGCTGGGCTGGGGAGCCCTGGGGCTGTTCCGGGGTGCCGGACACGGGGACAAACAGCGGCGAGCAGCTGTGCAGGGCCCACGTGTGCTCACACGTGTGTGCACACCTTGGGCAGCGCAGCCCGGGCAAGGGGAGAAGCGCTGTGTGGGGCACGGCGTCCCTTGGGCCCTGAACTCTCCACCAGCAGCGACAGGGACCGCACTAAAGCCCTCACCTGCCCGAGCAGCTGATTCCTTGCCAGGCTGTGTACACGCTGCTCTCCCTGGGAGGAGCTTCCTGCTCTCGGCAGGTTGCTGGTGTTCAGCTGCAGATGCAGGGCTGAAAGGACAAGAGCAGGGGCTGCCACTTTCCATGAGTCCCAGCAAACTGGGACCAGTGTCACTGATCATCGGTTGTAGTTCTGCCACTGACTCTGCCAGGAGTAGACTTCAGTTCTATTTGAACAGTGCTTTTGCTTTTCTGTACAAAATCTATCACCTGGACCTCACCTCTGGCTAAAGCTTCCCAAAGACATCTAAATGGCAAAATCCCATTTTTGAGAATTATTTAGATAGAGACAGTAACAGTGCAAACAAGTTTCTGATGGGATTAGCAAAAGCACCTCAATTTTATTTTGCATTGATGATGATGAAGGTACTTTTGAACCTCACATAAAACACCTATTTGTACTTTTGGAAAGCTTTAGACACCTTGAAAATGAGGAGCCAAAGTCACTTCTAAAATTGCACTAACAAATCTGGCCCTTTGGCACTGCCAGAAATGTTATCCAGCATGCAACCTTTGAAAACATCCAAGTTATATTTTAATATTTTTAATCTGTATCTCACCTTACAAGTGCTATTAATATTCATTATAGATTAAGGCCAGAATGAAGATAAGAAAGAGTTCTTTACAGTTTCTTTGGAGTAAAAACCATGTTTTGCAGCACAGTGCAAATGAAAGACAAGAAAAGTTTCTTTGGATAGTAGCCCTAAAAGCCAGTTACTGGGATATATGTGTTCATATACATTAGAAAGACCTTTTTATTAGTATATAGGTGGCAAAATGCACAGAGTTGGTGGCATGATAAAAGAACTAAAGAGGGAACTCACAGCATGGTTTATTTTTAATTGAGATGAAAAATGAAAAATATAAAAACTTAGATGCAATCCTGAAAGAGAAATACTTTCTGCAAATTGAACCAGGTGAAATGAACATTAGATAATAAATATATTCACAGAAGGAAAGATCCCTGAGACAAAACATGAAAGGCAAGTAGACAAGTGTCAGCTTTCAGCAAAAATGATGAAAATGTTAGCAGGAAGAGCCTGCTTGGACTGTGATTATGGGAGTTTTGGGAATCACGTAGAAACAACCAACCTGCAAACTTTTACCTGCAAATATTCACATATTCAAATAACACGGAGTGCCCAGTATTGGAGAGTAGCTGGGGTTACAGATGCAGCTGGGCTCTCTCTTGCTGGTTATGGTGGCCCTGTGCCAGTTTGTACCAGCTAAGGATCTGTCACCAACATAATCATGTTGTGTCCTCAAATGTCCTCTCAAAGTTCAATCACCACTTTTATCTTGTAGAACTGAACATGCTGTAGGTACTGACCAGGAAAACCTCTGAATCATATTGGTGGCCTTAGCTCTTAGACCTGACAACCACAAAAGATGTGGCAGAAAGATGCTATTTCCTGGGCCTTCTGTACTCCTAAATACATTTTAAAAATATGTTCCCTTTATGTCTCCCTACAATCGTAAAAAAATAAAGCAATAACTAGATTTTGGTGGCTTGTTCACAGAAAATCAGGTCTTTTAGATGCACATTAGAAGCAATAATTTCTTGTCTCACATTAATGCTCTCCCTGCTTTATGATCTGCTGCTGAGATGGAGTAAAAGAAGCAGAGGAAAAGAATCCCTTTTCTTTTTTTTTTTTTTTGTATTCCAAATACTGCCTTAATAAGACTGAAAGTCTCTCTTTTTCTCTCCTTATAGCCCTACAGCAAATAAATGGAGGTGTCAGCCCAACACCCTTGTAGGTTTAAACTGAATGGAAGTGTCCTTTTGAAAAGCTTGTTCTGTCTGACAGTCCTGAATGTGCTCCTATTGCAGTTCCTTTGAACACCCATCTTTTCTGTGTTGGTGCTCTGCTGACATGGCTTTTCGTTGGGTTAAAGATTAACAGAGTGCTGCAGAATGACAGGACTTTGTGATAACTTAATTGCACGAAACATAGTTGTTCCTATGCAAATCAGAGTGTAATTGGTCACTAAGAAATTACTCTGCCTGTATAAAGATGGCGAAATGGATTTTGGACACACGTGGGGAATAATCTGTTACCTTTTACCATACTTGAAAAACATAGTTCATAGTTTTTATGACAAGTGTTAGACATGCATTTCATGCCATGAAAGTATTTGATTATGCACATTAAATATCAGGTCTGAGAGCTCTAAAGCCTCCTTCATTTTAAGTGTGTTTTAACTGCTGACACTGGAATTAACATAACAATGTGGGAGCTCTGCAATAGATTCATAAATTGTGAATCCTAATGGACGTACCTTGCAAGGGTCCCATGGTATTTACCAGCCAGAGAAGACATGCCAGAAACTCTTTTAAACGAGAAAACACTGAAGAAGCTCCCTGAAATGGTTTCTTTATTACAATTAGGTTTGGGTAAGGGCAAGTATGGGATTATAGCATCATCTAAAAGAATATCATAAACCAGAGAGGAAAATGATATAATCACAGAAAGGGGACCACTCCAGGGCAATTGCTGCAGCTCTGACTGAAGGTCTGTGCTAAAGAGCAAATGAAAAAACAAGTTTAAGAACTAAAGAGGTGTGTGATGACCACACTATTACCAAACTATTTAGCACCTCACCTTAAACAACAGCAGGGCATCATAAACCGAATTATGTGAGCTAAGCCCTGTCTCGTGTGGAAAGAGTGCAATTACAGCACATCCCATCCTTCTCCCCGGTGTTTCGCTGCAGAGGCTCAACACTTTAGGAATGCTAAAGCACAACGGAATGGAAATGGTATTGGAACAGAAAGAGCCTCCCGAAATGAACTGTACGCAGCCCGTTGTGTTGGCATGATTGATACTGGAGCATGTAGGTGTAATGAAACTGATGCTGTCTCTTCTGCACCTGTGATTTATTGAGTACAAATTTAAGATGAGAAAAGGCCCCATACCAGGAGCTGCATCTTCCCCCTCAAAGAGGGTATGGTCATCCATCACCAGCCATTGCAAAAGGCCCAATAGTGAGCGGCTCATCAGATGAGCCAATAGTCTCTTTGTTGGGATTCCTAACAAGTGTTGGATCAGCAAAAGTCTATTTAGGCTGGTGGACCTTTCAGGACCAATTTGTAGTGGGTCACTGATTCTGCTAGTGTATTATCTTCTTTACTACTAGTACCAGTTGGGCAAGCAGCAAAGATTAATGATTTTAGCTGCCGACTGTTTGTGGCAATCTACTGCTTCTGGACCAAAGATTAAGATTTTTTTGTGCTTTACTAGAAAGGACACACCTTTTATCTGGGACCCATTTTTATTTGCTGAGTTCTGTACAAATAATAAAAGAAAAAATAAAATAATGGGCACCTCAGTTGCCTTTTTAAGGGCAATAAAAGGGATTTTTGCTGGTGCAAAACACAACAGAAGAGGTGTTTTGAAAAGGAATGATAAAACTCAAAGCTGAGAGTAAGTTTTGTCCTCGTTGGGATACAGAATATGGTAGAGCACAGCTCTCTGCCTCATCCCTCAATACACAGCGCTGGAGAAATTCTAAAGTCTCCCTACTTCCTAAAAGAAGGGGAATGAGAGAAATGAGATTCTCTACAGCAAGAGCTCCTTTTCCAGGTTCATATTTCATTATTTTTTATAGCAGAAATTCCCATTATAATGGACTTAGCCATGGTGTAAAATAACTCAAATCCATCCCAGGAACCTGAATCAGTGCTGGGATCCCTTGGTTTCTGAGGAGCACCTGGGATGCTGAGTGGCTTTGGCCACTTTTGGAGCCAGTTTGTCTGCAAGAGAATTCCAAAATGAAGGTGTTGTGACTGTATTATCATGGTAAAACTGTATGAGACACTGACTGACAACTTCCAAGAAATAAACCAGGTGTGGGAGAGACTTTGATTAAACATATCTTTTCAGATATGTTATCTAATGAGATGTTATCTCACTAGCCCAGTAGTAAACTCACGTTCCAAGCTCAAGGGGTTGGATAGCAGGACTCTGGGCAATTCTAGAGAAATGCCACTGGCTCCTTCGAGAAAGATGAGACCTGGTACTGCTCAGCTCCCTGGGCAAACCAGTGCTGAAGAAATTAGAAGTGGAAATATAATGACAACTCTGCTGTTGGAAAGGAGAAAGGTATAAAAGAATCCTAAAAAGGGTAAAAGAAGCCCAAACTGCAGCACTTTAAAAAATCATGGTCCAAGTTTTCTTTATCAGTCTTATTTACCTGTTCCAGTGTGATTTGCCAGAAGCTTCCCACCAGCTGTAGAGGAGACAAAGGACAGGTCAGCAGAAGGATGTGAGCACCCAGAAGTGAGAGAATGGTGCAGAAACCAAGGCAATTCCTGCAGGAATTATTCTTCACAGAAGGCTTTGACTGCAGATGGACCATGACTTGTGGGTGAGCTCAGGGAAGTTAAAAACACCTGTGCACCCCTGGGAAGTAAAGACATGGCACAGGAGTATTTCCAAGGAAAAGCCCAGGATTTTCCCTCAACTGAAAAACAGGACAAAGCACCCGAGTGCGTGAAAAATGCACTCATCAAGGATCTAATTTTTAAAAGGAAGAGTTGTATAAATGACCTAATAAAAAAGTGATCTAATTGTTTCCACAACTGCTTCTGAAATTGCCAGGGCCTTTTCTCCTTGCTTGTCATTGTTCGTGGAGTCATAAATCACAACCCGGGAGATCACTCAGCTCCTGACAATTTGCAGCCATACTACCAGGTCTTGTGTTCGGCCGGGCCACAGGCCCTGACAGGCTGTTACTTAAGCAGCTGACAGGTTCAAAATAGCACAAACTACAAGGATTTCACCAAGTAAAGGGATTTTAATTTATTTTTTACATGCTTATCTTCTGCCCCGGTTGTAAGCACTGTCAGAAAACATGGTACTCTCCTGTTGGTGCTGCAAATTCCCACTCTGACATCTAACACTAATATGAATTTTCCACTATGCTATTTCTTGAAATATTGATGCAATTTCATAAGGCAGGTGAAGTTCTCTGGTTTTGAAAGGCGTTTATTAAAAAAAAGTCTTCGGTGTGTTTGACGGAGGATGTTCTCTTACTTCAACTGCTGAAATAGGCTTTCACCAAAAAAGAAAACCACAGAACGCTGAAATTTTCCACTCACACCTTTAAATTTTTCGGTGGCCGTCTCTCTGGATTTGCCCTTGGTGGCACTTGGATGCTGGCAGCCTGCGTGGTTCCCTGGGAGGGAGGTGCTGCAGCCAGGGCTGCCCTGGTTGGGCTCAGCGGGGAGAGCCGGAGCAGCGGCGGGGGAGCAAAGCAAACAGCATTGCTGNAGATCAGGGGGAAAGCCGCCCATCCCGCTCAGCAAAGCAAACAGCATTGCTGGCCACAGAGACAGGCTGACCACAGACATAGTTTAAATCCCAGCTACCCAAACAACAGTAGGTGTTTCACAAATGGGATCCTTCGGCTGACAAACGCCCTTCTTTTTTTTGTTCCTCCGACAAAATTGAGCTTGCCCGTTTTGCAGCTGTATCCCATTCCCTGGTCAGCCTTGCAAACGTGTTTTGACATTGCTCAGTGAACCTGGGGCATTTTTGAAACACACTGTTATGGAAACTGGAGTGCATCTGGCACTGCAAAACACCACGCTGGAATTTCTCCCTGGATATCAACAGCAGAAAATGCCCTTCCTAAACCACTTCACAAATAATCACACAATTCATAAAGTTCAGACTCATTTCTGTAGGAACTCTCTTGGATTTAATGACATTAAACAACAAATTTGATGGTAGATACTAAGCTGAACCCCTAACCAAACCCCTTTGGCAGTCATTCTTTTTGGGATGGTCATCCCATAGGCTGCAGCTTCTTTCTTTGAAGAAACTCTCCCATGCCCAGGGAAAGTAGTAAAACCAGTTTTTTCTATGAATCATCAGAAGGTGACTTAACCTTTGCTCAGAAGGAACAAGCACCTGACAGAAAGTTGGGGCTGAGGAATCAACCTTCCTGACCCATGCAAGAGATACCAAGAACCGAATTAATAACCGAGCACGTGTTGTGGTGAGCTTCTAACTCAGCTGCACTGGAAATTAAATGGGGAGTTACCCGTGGGGGAGGAAATGTTGGAAAAACTTCTTCATAGTGGGAAAAGTGAAGAAAAGGAAAGGAAAAAAGAGCTTGTAGTAATCTCAAAGTGCAATGTTCTGGGGTTTCTCTGGGTTTTTTGTTCTCCAGGTACAATTTTGGCCTGGTTTTGTGAAGCCCTGGTGCACAAGCAGGGGACACTGGTGGGCAGTGTGCTAGGTAGGGGCCAGGCACTGAGCTTGGACTTTTCCAAAACCTTGGCTGGAGAGCAAAGCCAAGAAAGTCCTCATGGCCAGGAACGGGGAGGATATACTCATGGCAGAGCTACGTGTTGCAGGACAGTTTCCTGTGCCCTCCCAGGTCAGGTACAGAAGAAAATTTTGCTTGCAGACAAATCCCTTGAAAGTCAAGTCCTCCTGCTTAGCCTAGTCTTTGCAAAACAAACAAACAAACAAACAAACAACAAATGCAAGGATTCTTTTCAAACACAGCACAGTAGTAACTGTGAGACTTTGCTTCCTTTTCGCTTTGAGCCGAGCATCACTTCATCCAAGCTCAGACTTGGATGCAGTTTTTTCCCTACTGAATTCAAAGGCAGAGTGCACAGCTGGCCCAGACTCCAGTCTGCTCTGTACGGAATCGACCTGCCTCAGAGGAAGATCAGATCTCTGCTCCTGATGCTCAGTAGCCAGAGGAAGACAGGCGGGCAGCTGGTCAGGAGCTGCTGTGGGAGACCCCCAAGGCACCGAGCAGAGCTGAGCTGTGGCACCGTGCCCTGGGCTCTGCGTGCGGGGACCCGGGGAGCACCTCGGGACACCTGACACGGGGCAAGGTGTCACCCTTATTCCTAAACAGAGAGCGAGCCCCTGTGCAAGGGCAGCCCAGGGCAAAGGCTGGACACACACAAAGCAAAGAGCTGCTGTCAGAGTCACCTCCCCACAAAGGAGTGAAGTAGTGCAGGACAAAGCAGCAGCCCTGCATATTCACCTTTATCTAGATGTTTGGTGATTGAACAGTAATATCCCAGCTGTCCCATAGTAGATTTTTAGCCTCTTTCATAGGATACTTTTGGCCAGTTAAGCAGTCAAATGGCGAGACCAAGGCCAGAGAGGAAATTAGTGGCGGAGCAAAAAAACCTGATTCTTCTCCCACACCTCCCCCAGTTCCATTAACTGCTCAAACTTGTGGAGGGCTGTGCTTAAAGAAACCAACAGGAGTTTCAGTGGTTTGAAGGTCAGGCCCAAGCACAGCAAAACCCTGGGGCAGAAGTGTGTTTCTCCTCTCCCTTCCCCGCAGCAAGTGTGTATTCCAACACCCTCAGCAGAGGAGGTTGCTCCTTCACTGGAGTCCCTTGAATAAAGAGACGCTTCTGGGAGCACACTGAGCAAATGGGTTATTTTGAAAGGACAAGTTAGCTCTATAATTTGCCTTCACAATGTGTTCTGCACTCTAATTACAAATGCAAACACAGTAATTGAGAACAGCATCATAAAACTCTTAAGGAAGCCATAAGTGATATAATACATGGACATGTTTACCATTTGGTGCAGCAGGATGCCTCTGTGATGTTTTCCCCATGTTTAAACAGGGTGGAGATTTGCTTTTCTTTCATAAAGTTAATTCCATGACAGCAATTCTTCCCTCAGCCTCCCCGCTCCTGAGCCTGGCTCAATTAAAATACAGCTTTCAGAAAACATCTCTTCATTTTTCTCAAGTGAGAAAAACCTCTCTTTCTTTTGAAAGATATAAAATTATTAACTCAAGCTATACCAAAGGGAAGAAAAAAGGAAAGATATTAGTGTGTTATCTGCCTATGATGTCCCACTTGCCTGCAACAGCAAATAATTCATCAGGGTGAAGTGTAGAAAGGACTGGAGGGCTGCATTGCCACTCCCCCTCCTTAACTGTCCTTCTCCCACCTTGCCCTTCTACCCCTCCTTTTCCGTCATCTCCTGGGTCACCCTCCCCATGTCAGCCTGCTCCAAACAAGTCTTTGAATCAAGGCAAAGTCCATGGGCCTCAAAAGTCCTCCCAGACAAAACACAGAGAAGTGGAAAATCAAACATGTTATCAGCCCCGCCCTCTGGAAAGCACCTTTGGGATGCTGGGTGGTGGGGAGGAGTGACCGGGAGGATGCACAGCACCTCAGGGAGTCCTGCAAGAGGAGCCCTGGGACCAACCCTCTCCCAGAGGAGCCAGGCAGCAGCACTGACAAATAAACTGAGAGAGGATTAGGGCTGAGTGTGCACCGACAGGATCCTACAAGCTCACCTAAGCTTAACAACTGCTAAATAACATGACAAATCATGTGATTCAAACCAGAACAGTTCAACCTGCCTTTCGAGATCAATGAAGACGTGTGTCCTCTCTGCAGCTCGCTCCGGCTCGCACGTGCACACCCCGTCTCTTTAGATTTGCTGAAAGCTGCTATGGCCTGATTTTCAGAGGTGCTGAGTGCCTGCAACTCATCATGACAGGCTATACATCAAATCCATCACCTCTTGGGAAACTTGATTACCCTAGTGGAAACCCTCATTTCAAGCATTTAACTGGTTCCTACTGGTTTCAGCCGGTCAGCTCGGTTTTGGAATGGATCTCTCAGTTTGGGCTGTACTAATCCTTCAGGAGAAATAAATCCAAATCCACGCAGACCAGTGAAGGAATCCACTAGTAAGGTATCAATTAAAAGAAAAAGAAATTCTATTTTTAAAACACTGAACCAATAAAAATAACTCACACTTGGCTGGTTAGAACTGTTCATCAGGTGACTTGCTGAACAGATGTCTCCAGCTGGGAATTCTTGGATGAAATTCTTCATCTTCTCCTTTTTTTATAGAAGTCAGTTATTAAAGAAGTACATTAGAGGCTTGAACGTGTTAATTCAAGCCAGGAAAACAACACAAAACAGAAACCACACATCCATTGCCAAGAGAGAGGTTGCTGAGGTGTAATCACAGCTTTAAGGGGTGAAGCTCTTTATCTGGATGTGTGAAGGATGAAAACACTCTTATTAAAGCCCCTGCAGATACAGAGTTAATGCTGAAGATAAACAGGGCACTCACACTGAAAGCCTGGAGAATCTTAGAGATGCTGTCCAGGAGACTAATCTGCTTTTTAACCATGCTCAGAAAATGTATAAAGTGGTGGTTAATTCCATATGTGAAGATTAGTTCACAGATATTAGGGAATATTTTTTCCTAAAGTTTCAGCCACGTTGGGTATTAGTATATGTATTTTAAAAACCCAATGAATACTCATGTTACTGTTTAGCCAGAGAGGGATGACTGAACCTGCTGTAGCATGGGCATTTCCTGATTGCTGCAGGAGCTCTGTCTTTTCTACTTTCAGGGTGGAGGCTGGAAATTTTGGTGTGGTTTGGTCTCCACTAACATATGAGGAATTGATCCTGCTAGAGGAAAACCAGCAGAAACCATCTCCCTTGGTGGCAAACCTGAAATGCCCCACAGGATTGCCATTAAAATAGACACAGAAATGAAGGAACCTTCCCTGACCAGCTTCCCTCTTGCAGCAGCCTGTGCTCACCTCGCACTGCCCCTCTCCTTGCTGCACTCTCCCGTGTCCCCCTCCCAGCCAAGGGGACACGGTCACTGTTTATGGGACCCCAGGATGGTCCGTGGCTGATTTGGCAGCAGAGCACCCAGCCAGGGAAGCAGGGGGTGAGAATTTGCAGCAGCGCTGTGCTGTCAGCTCTCCTGCACAAACTCATTTAACTGTTCTGCAGAGGAGCTCTGGAAGCAAAGAAAGAGTTACAGAGCAACTGCAGCTTGTCCTGGGGACAGCAGTCAGCTCCACGAGCCCTCCCCGTGTCCCAGCCCAGCCGTGTCAGATCCACTCCCCTCGGACCCTCCTAAGGATTCCCTCCCAGTGATGGGAACCATCTCCAGCTTTTCTAGGCACTGGAGGTCTAGGGAGATTTAAGCTGGGAGGTGTTTGTGGCACACAGCAACCACAGACACACAGGCTAAAACCCAGTTTTATTTCCTAAAGATAAAAGATCGAGTTGCACCATGAGCCAAATATCTTGTTTGGGCAAATGGAGCAGAATTTACACTCCAAGTCTGATTTTAAATTATCTGGTCTGGGGCTATTGAAGGCTGTGGATCTGTTTATATGTAAAAGAAACAAACATCAGGAGCTTTTTATTTTCTTCTGTCTGGGTAACAGCTGAATACGTGCTCCTCAGACTAACAGGGAAAGCAAACAGAAGCATTTCCCCAGAACTGTTCCCTTTCTTTGTCTCTCTTCTTTTCCCTTCACATATTTAGGACTTAAAAATATTTGGGGAGGAAGGTGGAGGCTTACAGAAGCCACCTCGTTTCCAGTTTGGCTCATATTTACTTCTCAGAAATGCACAAAAGGACTTTAGCTAAACTGCATAAGAGGCTTCTACTATACACTTCCTCACTTTTCTGCTGCACCTGGCTCTATATGGAGGGGCTAACGAAGGAAGATAGCTGAATTCCTTAGGTGAATAGAGAACTCCATTCCCAAAGGGCACAACAAACCTGATCCTTCCTCTTCTGATCAACAAGAGCACAGAGGCTGCAAACCTGACCAGTACATCAAAAAGGAGCTTGAAAAATACTTTGAGCGAAAAATGCTAACGGTGCATCCTTCTCCTGTAACTGCACTGATATTAAATCAGGAAACAGTACGGAATAACCACAAATACATATATACAGGGGCTGTCAAAACAGAAACCAATCCAAATCCCTAATGGGCACTAAAGGTGGAAAGAGCAAAAAGAATATAGAGTATAGGCTTTATGATTATATTTAAGTCTTTATGCAGCAAATGCTGGAAAGGGAATTCCAAAAATTTTCTCTATATAAGCAGTTTTTTTGATCCAGGACTTTGTGCAATGAAAAGGAATTACAAATCAGTGTGAATGAAAGGGTACAGGTCCCCAGTGGGTGCTGGATCATGCCCGTGGACTCCTGGGCTGAAACAACAGCCCCTGATCCTATAAGGGCCCAGGATGTGCCCAGCCCTGCTGGGAGCAGCCTTTCTGCTGCCACGGACTCTGAACCGGCAGCAACGCTGTCTTTCTGAAAAGATGCTTCCGTGGTCCTGGGTTTCTTCAAGCACAACTGAGGCCAGAACTTCCTTCCTGGCTGCTGAAGATCTGATCATCAAGAAAGTCTCCTACTGAGCTCCTTGGCAAAACAGGCAACAGACTGTGGCCAGAAAGGGGTGCTGACCTCTTCTGGAAGATCTCCTGGCTTCTCGTGACTTTGTGACATTGGGCTCCAGGACGCCTTCCCTGACATCTCCCTTTTCTATCTCGCTCTCTTCCAAGGGAACTAAAAACCCTTGGAAAGATCACCTTTTCCACCCAGACATCTGTGCATCCAGACATCTGAAATCACAGGAGAAGCAGATAAGCAGGAGAGAATTTTTTCTCCAGTAAGATGTGGTCCAAGTTCTGAAGTGTTTGAAAAGCCTTAGAATGGCACAAAATGATATTGCAATATACAGCTGCAGCAATTACAGTTCTTCAACTTCTGCTGGCTACTTCAGTCCCCAAAAGCGACTTCTGATCACTCAGAAAGGTTTTGGTGCTGTTTATTAGCTACAGGCTCCTAAAAGGGCTCAGATAATGAATTCAAGATGCCATGGTTCAAGTGGGAAGCAGGACTCAGCCAAGCACAAGAGGAAAGCTGGTCCTAGCAAGGCTCAAATGGGGGATTTTGTGCTTCTGTATCAGGTGTATCTGCTAGAAACGATTTTCACCATGATGGCAAGGGAAATAATAAGAACATGTATTGGAGACGGGGGCTAGGATGAGACTGCAGAGTTTGGAAATGGTGAAAAAGAGACAAATTATCCAGAAAACAAGTTTGGACCAATGCACTCATGTTATGATGGGGCTAAGGCTGAAAGAAATAACGAGAAACAGAATGTTTCTGCTCTCTGCTTGCCTACCTGCCGAAGGCACCCTTGTAGGAGAGGGTGAAATGATGCCATAACTCACCCTCTTTCCCACCCTCCCTCCCAACCCCGGAGCGCAGCGAGACCCTGAGCCAACTGCAGAGGGTGCCACGGAGGGCTTGTTCTTCTTTCCCTACACAAGAGGCAGGGAAATCTCGGGCACAGCAGTAGTTGCAGCCGCCCCTCTCCAGTCCCCCCGGGCCGCGCAGCTGTCCCGGGCTAACCCCGAGCAGCCGGGGGGCACCGGGGGCCGTTCTCCCCTCCAAAAGAAAATAATCCCCATTGCGTGGGTCCAGCATCCTCCGAACCTCGCCGGGACGGGAGCCTCGCCTGGACATCACTCCAGCATGCTCTGGTGCGGTGCCCACCGGGATTCCCCCCGTCAGAAGCCGTCGCTCCCCCCTTCCGTCCGCATCAGTCCCCCCAAGCCGCGCTGCAGCGTTTGGGGATGTGTGTGTTTGTACGGCAGGGCCGGCGGGGCGCGGGGCCGGGCACAGCTCGGGGGGACCCTCCGGGCAGTGGCACAGGCACAGCCGGGCTCACGGGCCGCCTCGCCCCCTAAATCCCCCTGTCCCGTACAGCAGCACCCGTCCGGGAGCGCTCCCGACCCCCGCGACCGAGCGAACCCCGCAGCCGCCGCCCGCACACCCCGACCCCCGCTGCTCAGCGGGGACGTAGCGCTGGGCACTGCAAAACCTCGGGAAAGAAAAATGCCCCCCTAAAAAACCTACCCTTCTGAAGTGTTGCTCCGCTCCCTTCACCCAGATCCACCTCTGAAAACGTGTCTAAAGTGAATACTGGGATTTGCCCCGCTCTTAACTGGTTCGGGCTAAAATCTGAAGAGGTCCCAGTTAACCCAGAAGGGCTCAATCCCTTGTTTTATATAGCAAAGCTGCTCTCCAGACTTTGTCCAAATAATGTTGCCCGCTTTACTTTGACCATCCCCGCAGAAAAGTGAGAACGAGGGGAAACAAAGCCTTATGATTACCAGTAGTAATTTAATCCTAAATTCATGGGCCATTCCCATCAGCCCCGACAAGCAAACATCAACACTTTTCTTTCTCATGCACATGTATCTGCGATAGATGATTAACCAGATCCCTCGCTGCTTACACAGGGGAAAAAATCCTGACAACCAGCACCGTGTCTGCCTGCGGTTTGGGAAATTAAAAATCAAGTGAGGGGAGGTAGGAATTAGGAAAGTGATGCTCTTTTCCTCCATCAGTGCCGGCTGCCAGCCCCGGGTGATTTAGGTTTGAGTCTATGTTTGTTAACAAAACTCCAATTTCAGTCAACATATCCCGCTGATGTTATGGGATTAAAAAAAGCTAATTCTGGAGCAAAAGTAGCAGTCAGCTACCAAAACCGAGGAGCTCTTCTCCGAGAACCGAGCGTGGAAACTGCATGCATAACATTAGTCCTAATTTTCATCTGAGTATCTATACCTGCTGTTTCTAAGAATTGGGGATTGGGATGCCAACGTAATACAATTCCCTTTCTAAATGTCACTTACCCGATTTAGGCAGAGCCCTACTTTAACAAACACGGGTAGATAGCTGTATGTTGCAGTTTTAGGGGTGAGACTTAAAATCTCAGTGGCTCCAGGACCCCTGCTACCCTGCCCTGGGCGGACGTGCCGGCTGGATCTGATCTGAAATGACATTATCATTTTCTCTGAACTCGTCCCGATTTCGGCCGGGAGTTTGCGGAAGGCAGGGGGAAGTGGAGAGAGAGCGGAAAGGAGTAATTTTTTCCTCGAAACGAACCTTGAAAAACCGGATCTTAAAATATAGAAAGAAAAAAATTAAAGCAGCTCGATTAGCGGTTTTCGGATGCGGGAAGAAGGTGGCAATTAAACAAAAATTGCCCGGAGTGCTCGGCGGGGAGGCGAGCTGGGGGGCCGGGCAGGTGGGCGCCTCTTCTTCCCCCTGCGCGGGCGGAGGGGACGGGAAATCCTTCCCGCAGGAGCCGGCAGCCGCCGCTTGCCCCACGGGGGCTTTTAGGGTGCGGGGGCCGGGGTACGCGGAGCTCCCTCCCTCCCCCTGCGCGCAGCACCGCGGCCGCGTGGATGCGAAACACTTCCGAGCTGCCTCGCTGGGCTGTTCAGCCCGGGAATCCTTCTCCAGCAACGCTATTTCTCCCCCAGTCCTTGTCTTTAAAAAAAGAGTAATATACATATATATAGGTATAATTTAATAAAATGCACGTAGAAGCAACACCCCTAACATATAAATCCCATCGAGAATAACCTTTGATGGCTGAATTAAAAACTACAATGAACTGGGGATTCGGGGCACGAAGCGGTTCTGACTAGTCAGCCGCTTAACGCCGCAAGTTTTGTGGGATATATTTTTTGAAGGGGGGCGAGGCATGGAAGAGCACAGAAACAGATCCAGGAAGTGCCCCGAAATTTTATGACTGTGAGGATGGACGCTGAAAATCGATCTGTAATTCACAGCTTAAAAGATTAAGGAAAGGGACAGAGTGTGTATGGACAGAGAGATAATCAGATCAATGCTTCCCTCCGCCTTTCAGTAGCTCCACCTTGTGAATATACCTCAGTAATTATGAGAGGGAAAAGTATTATCCATCTAATGGCACATTTTGCAGGGCTGCATCCAGGCTTCCCAAGCTCTCGCCAGGGTCCCCTTTCTCTCAGTGGCAACGATAACGTTTAGCGTGCAGGTAAAAATAAAGCTCTTCCCAAGCAGCCTCCAGGACCTCAGAAATAACAAGTCCAGCGGACCCCACGGGGGACTCTCGGCAGCCCCCAGCCCCCGGGGAGGCGGCAGCCGCCGGACGGGGACCGCCGAGCTCCGTGCCCGGTCCGCTCTGCCCCACTGGCCGGTCCCCCCGCCCGGCGCCGGCGGATCCCTCCGTAGAGGGGCACGGCGGGACTCCCCGCCTCGCTGTGCCTCGGGGCCGCTCGCTAACAGCGAAAAGACGGCGATTTCCCAAATCTAGGACTGCTGGGAAACCGGCAGGTTTCCGTGCAGACCCCGGGGGCCCCGCACCGCTGGGGCTGCGCTACCACTGAGGCAAGGGGAGCGCCCCGGGTCTGTGGGTGCGTTCCACGCGTGTCCTCCCGCACACGCCTTCGGAGCAGCGCGACCTGCGGAGAGAGGTCTGCGTGCTCCCGGGAGCGCAGCCCCGCTTCGGCCGGGACCGGGATGCGGAGGCAGCGCTCACTCCTGGGAGCGCAGCGTGGGGAGCGCCGGGGACTACCGGCTGAGAGTCCTGTCCCCTCCAAATGTCGTGGGGAAACATGCACACGAGGCATTGCCACACGAAATTAAGCCCCGGCGCGCCTGTGCTGAGAAAGAGGATTTGGATGAAATCTCCCTGCCTGGTTTCCTCCTCTTCCCTCCAAACCGCTGCCAGAGGGACCCTCTGGAATTTCTTTTTGGGGAAAGGGAGGACTTTGCTCGACTTTTGCCTCCCTGGTCCCCTGCGCAGCTGCTTCTGGCTCTGCGGAGATGCGGAGGAGCTGAACAAGCGGGTCCGGGCTGCGGGTATCGCCGCGGGGCTGGCGGGGGATCCCACAGAGACGGACCCACACCGGGAGATCTCCGCTTGGGAACTCCGTAGTGTTGTCCCAGCTCCAGAAAGGCAGTTCCCTGGTAAATTTCGGGGAAGCAGACTGATCTTGAACTTTTTTTGTTCTTTTGGCTAAATAAATGGGAGGTGGGAGGAAGATACGGGGGATTCTGAAGTGCAGAGGAGGGGGCGCAGCTCCGAAGCGGCGAGGCCAGGCCGGCACCGGGGCAGCCCTGCTCCCGCGGCCGCTCCCGCAGCGCTCCGGTCCCGCCCGCCCGTCCCCTTTTTCCGGGTGTTTTCTCCCGGTGAAAAGTAGCTGTTATTCTAAAAATGGACGCTTGGGGTCGCACTTTCTGTCTGTTTGAGCATGAAAGCGGCGTAAAAAGAAGCCCTAATCTCCCTTAATCGTTACAAAATGTTAAAAAAAAAATCTGTTACCGGACCAAAAGAAAAAAAAAAAAAAAGAGAGAAACTAAAAAACCTTACAAACTGAATACTCCTTTGCATACAGTCACTCTCTCAGGGAACAGCAGAGGAAAGCAAACACGGTCCCTTCAGAACCGAAATGTAATTATATTTTTCTCCCTTCTCTCCCTAATATTTGCAATTGTCTGTGTCAATGCCTTTGCTTTACTTTAGGGAGAGATTTGCTTCTTGTAACCGGGAGGATTTCCCCGGTTGTACACGAAGCGCTGACATCCCTGCCGAGCCGGTGCTTCCCTCGCTCCCGGCTCCCCGCGCATCCCCCTCGGCGCCTCCCGCAGCCCAGCACTCGCTCCCGACCGGACCCGCTGAGCGTTCGCGGCCGGTTCTCCCTCGCTACGTTCGCACCGGCGACGCTTACATAAAGTTGAAAGGGTAGATGCGTGTGCGTGGCATGGGGGGAAGCTCCCTGCCTTGAGATCCGCTACGGGACGGCAGCGGGCAAAAAGGGGCACTTTGTTATATTTCGAACAAAGGGACAGGCAGGATGTCCCCGAGTCCCCCTCCTTTGTGGGCTGCAGAGGCCGAAAAGGATGGGAGGAAGGGAGCAGAGAAATAAATAAATAAATAAATAAACAACGAAATAAATAAATAACTGGGAAGCCGCGGGTGCGGGAGGGGGAGCCGGGGAGCGCCCGGAGGTGCGGGCTGGGAGCGGCGGGCGCTCAGCTGGCGCTGCGGAGCTGTCACG
>VYXC01003396.1:477833-583978 GCA_013397175.1 Platysteira castanea
CGCCCCGGGGCCAGGCAGCGCCTGCCCGTGCCCCGCTGCCCCTAACCCTGGGGGAGCCCCATCAGCGGGGAGGGACCCCCTCCCCTCCGCTCGCCTATTGCCATCCACGGGTATCGGCTTTGATCTCTCGCCGTTCATCACCGATCGGCGAAGGGCTGACACATGAGACAGGGGCACCACGGAGAGCTGCTGCTCGAAGTGAAGGGAAAATTCCTCTTTTCCCTCTTTTTCCTCCCGGGACCGGCCTGCCCGCGGGGTGCTCTCCTGGCAGCGGGGGATTGCGCGGGTCAGCTCGGGGCCGCCCGCCTGGCGCTCTCCGCTTGTCCCGGAGCGCGGAGAAGCTGCTGTCAGCTGCGGGGGACAGAGCGTGCATCCTGCCCAAGCCCCTCTTCTCCCCCCGCTCAGGACGAGCTGCTTCGCCGGTGTTTGTCTGTCCTTTGCGCCACTTGTTCCCACGCAGCCCCTGGCCGGGGCCGGGGTCCAGCTCCGCGGCCGGGAGGTGCTGCAGCTCCAGCCGGCCTGGGCTTCCCCTGCAGCTGCTGCCCCGGCTCGGAGGGGCCGAGCGCTGACCACCTCCCGCTCCGGGAACCGGACAGGCGACCCGGCACTCGCCCTCAGCGCTCTGCGGAGCGAAGATGCTGCAAAGTGCCGCAAAAAAAAAAAAATCTCCTCAAAAGCCGGGTGTAGAGGCCCTCACCCCAAGTCTCGCTTCGAAACCTCGGAGAGGATGGGGTCGGGGTGGCAGCGAGACACGACCAGAACCGGACTGGGACCCGGACTCGGGCGGGCCTGTGCCCTCGGCCGGAGCAGGGAGTTCGGGGGCTCAGTGATGCTCTGCGAGCAGAAGCGGCGGAGCCTTTGCCGGCGGTGGGAGACCCTCGAGAGAAGCCCGGCGGGGGCCGGCGGCTGCCCTGCACCCCGGGGATGGATGGGGCGTGTGACGGGGAAGGGCCCAAGGTTTGCACGGCTAAGTTTGGCTGCGGGACGACGGTTCACTATGTAATCTCACGTAGTGCAGGAGGACGATTCCCCTCAGCGAAAATCATATTATTTTGTTCGATTTCGCAGTTTTGCAAGAGCTATTGCTAACAGCCGAAGCGAGCTCCGCACCCCGCGCCGGGACAGAGGTGACGACCGGCTACGGCTGCTCCCAGAACTGAACGAGACACTCAGACAGGAAACACAATTGGCAGCAGCCCCCCCTCTCCCCCCATTTACTGACACAGAGCTCACAGACTATCGCTGCCAACCGTTTAATAGACTCCTCTCAATATTCCCTTCCCTCCTCCCCTCCAGGAGAGTGTATAAAGCTGATTGTCTTTAATTCTAAAACAGAGACATCTAAGACTAAAAAGACGTTTTGAACTAAAGATAGAAACATCACTCCAAGACTTTCCAGAGATGCTGAGCGCTGCTGCCAGCCGGCAGATGAGTTGCTCCGTATTGAGGTGGGCAGGCGAGATGTGTTATAAGGATGAGCCAGGGCTTGCGAGATAACTGTTCCCAGCTGGTTTAGGGTTTAATTTTTTTTTCATCCTCCCCGCCCCCCTTCCCCATTCTCCCTCGGGCTGGCGCAGTGCCCGCCTGGCTCTCGCAGGCTGCTCGGTGCCGGTGATTGACAGACCAAGGTCAGGGAAGCTCTTCGGGGCTGGGGGTGTCGGGTTTCGGGGAGGACAGATAAAACATCCCCAGCACTCGCAGATCCCTCTGTGGCTCCGCGGCCGCGCAGCGCCGTGCGCAGGTTCAGCGGGGAGCTCGCTGCATTCCGCCGGCCGCGGAGCTGCCGAGTGCCCGGCTCCGAGCCTGCCGCTGCCAGCATCCTCCCCCGCCTCGGCTCTCAGGGTCCCTTTTCTATTTTAATTTTTTTCATCTTTGGTTGGACAAGTTTCAATTTCTTCCTTTCTTCCTTTCTTCCTTTCCTCCTTTCTCCCTTTCTCTCTCCCTTTCTTTTTTCGCTTTTAGATCACGATGTTTCACTCCATTAGGGTTTCATTAAATCTGAAGTTATGTGGGTACCCACACACACACGCACACTGTAAATAGCCTATTGCATAATCCTGCATGGTGAGTTCAGCAATGTTGCATGCAGTGGTCTGATAGGATCCCACACTGGACGTCTGTTTCATGCAAGAAGAAGACCAAGAAGAGGGGCGTTAAAAAACCTTACAAGCTCTGCCTTTTCTTGTTTTTTAAATGGTGGCTTTCAGTAGTAAATTCTGAGTGCCGCATGAAGTGCTGCAAAATATTTTCTTGCTAATGCATCTAGGACAGGGAAGAGCCAATTTATATTTGTGAGCTGGTCCTGTGCATCACGGTGGAAGTGTTAGGAAATGGACTGTGGTATACTCGAGACCTAAGCTACTGCAAATCCTTTGCCTTAAACAGAATCGCTCCAATGGGGGCTTATTTTATTTACAGTTTTGCCACAATATGGTTAGAATAAACACTGCAGTAAAGAGGGGAAAAAATTATTCCACATAGAGAAAGTGAGGTTTTCCTGTCCCAAGGAGCCTGCTGGTAGGTTTTAGAGATAGTTGTCCTCTGACATTTTTTTATTTCCCCTTTTAAAGTTTCACTGTTTGTCTTAAGGCACAGATTCAAAACACTGCATTTCTACTTTATACATGTGTTCTCTTAAAAGATTTGTTTAGACAAGGAAACCAATGCTAAGTGTTCTCACTTGAAAGAAATTAAATATATAGAATGATAAGCTGCTGCTAAAATATATAAAAAACACTTAAATTAATAATAAGAACTTGTTCTGAGGCAAAATTCAATTTTACTTCCTATTATGCAATCTTTGCATGTAAAGTTGCTTTAATGCAAAATAGCAGCTCATCAAAAATTCTGTTTTATTGGTATCAAAAATTTATGATATCCTGAGGCATGAGGGGCAGAGAGCAAGGTAGCAAAGCTGTGTCCTTTTACCAAGTTTAATGCTTTCTTTAAAGAAACATCTCAAACTTATTTCTTCTGCCTTTTTCCTTGTTGTTGGAGGCAGTGGGTGAAGGTTTATACCAGAGAAAACTCCACTGCCAATGTCACTGTGCTGCTCTAAAACACCACTTTGACTGTACCTCTCTGCACACTCTGGCTTTTCCTGCGATGCTAGGAGATACTAGGACATGTCTACACAAACAGAGAGCTGAGATTATTTCTAAACTGGGGTGTTTTCATCCAGTATTGCAATAACACATGTGCTGCAAATATATGAGCATTGCTTTTGCCTCTATTTGTCTATCGAAGCCTGCAGCCTCCCTCTGATAAAATATAAAGCTCTGATTCTGCTTTAGCCTCGACTTCCTGCTAATGAGACTTCATTTGTTTCCAGAAAGGTGCTCCTAGCTTTATAAAGGACATTGAACACATGGTGACAAGGGCACTGTGGTCAACACGATTTTTTTTCTGAAATAAGTGTGGCAAGAAACCGGTGCCAAGCACCTGAATTCTGCATTAATAGAAACAACCAGTGCTTACTCCTTCTCCAGCAGAAATTCAGGTGATTTATTAAAGGAAGCCACTGACCTTTCACAGGGTTATGGTGACCTGGCCAAGGTGAGCTGCAGACTGACAGCAGGGCTCAGCCTGACCAGCTCCTCTGTGTGTACTCCCTTCCCACAGCTGGAGCACAGGGCAAGATCCCTCATCAGCAGGGAATAAATAGCAAGGTGGGAAGGCAGCACAAGCCCCTCTAATACTGTGTGTCCATGGATCCTGTTTTATTTACTATGGAATGGAGCCGAAACTTTCCTGCTGGTTCAGGGAGCCCATTCACAAAAGAAATTACAGAGGGCAATAAACCTGCCCCTTGCTCTTCAGCTAACTGCTTCTTCCTTGCTCCTATGCTGTGGTGCACTTATTACCTAAAGCTTCTGCAAGCATGAGAAAGGGAACATATAATTATAAACAGGTCTCTGAGCTAACACAGGCCCTCACAGCTTCCAAATCTGCATTTTCCCCCTATTTAAGGCAGCCAACAATTACAGGGAAAAAAGGGTTTTGAGTCTGAAATCTCTGCTCATGCAATACTGAAGGAAAGCTTTTACATTTCTCCTCAGTCTGGTCCCCATCTGTCTCGTTGTCCAGTGACATCCAGCTCCACATGTCGTGTTAGTGCAATTGCAGGGGTAATGCCAGCTCTAGCTTGCACAGTGGCTGAGGCTGATAAACTGAGTGCATCCAGGCCACCAAAAAGAGAGGACTACTAAACTCCTGCTGACACAGGCCATCCTTATTTTTATGTCAGCCTTGACCCCTGGATCAAGTGTTTTATTCTGGGTATTGCAGCAGCAGTGCTGCACTGGTCTGTGAGAGCACATGTGGAGCTCAAGGGCTGAAGAATACAAACTGATCAGGGCCAGCACTGGTTTTATGCAGGTTAACCCACGCCACAGATGGATGAAAGGGGCAGCAAGGGTGTTTGTTAGCAGAAAATGGTTTTGAAAAGGTGTTTCCAGACCCTCACTTCCCTCAAGTCAGGTACCCAAAAGAGCAGGGTATTAAGCAAATACCTATGAGCCTCTGGGGCTGTGTAATGAGTGACTCATGCTCAAGTCAGATAGACAGACAGGAACCATGATAATAACAACAATAATAAAGTCTACGGCTTTCTGATTTGCAGTATTATCAGAACTCTCTTATGCAGTGATTTCTGTCCTGCTGCATGGAGACTAAAACCATGGGGTGACACAAGAGAAAAAGAATCCTTAAATAGCAGAGAAGTTTAAATTTGAAATAAACAGACCTTATAGTCATGTTACTCAGCTCAATAATTAATGAAATAGCTTGGGTAAAATTTAAAACAAAGCAGAGGCATCAGCTGATGTCTGCTTCAGAATCTAAACCCAATGTTCCTACTAAAAAGTCATGTATCTTTTAAAAGAAACCCATTGCCATAATCTGTTTTCAATTGAAGTCTACAGTAAATATATCAAGATTACTGAATCACATTGTTTACAGATGAAACAGTTTAAAGGTGAAGTTATTTTTGGTTGAAATCTTCTGTGTTTTAAAATGAAAGGCATTTTTGGAGTAGCTGCTGAAAAACAGAAATACCGGAAAAAAAGAAAAAAGGAATAAGATGAAACGTGGCACTGTGAGGGTTAAGCAAGGTCCTAGGATCCAAGTAAATATTTATATGAGTGCTCAAAGAGGGGGGAAAAATCTCAATATAACCAAAATATAAATCATGGTGCTTTATGTTAGCTGTCAAATTATTCTAGCCCCTGCATTCCAGTACTTGCTCTACTGGTAATGTCACATACAATATGTGGGCTTATGCCCTGGTGCAGGTTTGGCAGGTAATTAAAGTCAGTTGCATGGAGGTTTACACAGACTCCCTCCGATCCACTGGAAGACAAACAACCTGTTAACTGGGAGAGCTGCAAGTGTGCAGAGCTGTATGGGAACAGGGATTCTCACAAGCAGGGGGGAAAAGCCTGGCTCTAGGGTGCTGTTTTGCTTCTTGTCTTCAGTCTGAATTAACTCTTTGGGGCCTCTGTAGCTCGTTGCTCTTTGCAGAGGCAGTGAAAACTGGGTAGCAGTGGAATCAGCAGCCAGGTGTTTGTCAGAGGGAAAAAATAATAATAAAAGCAAGCCCTGAGGGCTGCTAGCCCTCGGGTCAGGTTTGCCTGCATTCCTGACCTGGGGGAGGCTATTCTTGCTAGAAGTCATCTGGGTGATTTAGCCTTTCTGCTTTGTCCAGCCTCTCTAAACTGGAGACTCCAGTCACAACAGAGTGAATTATTCCCAGCAGCTTCAAGGTGCAGCCTGTTCCCCAAGCTGAGAAGGTCCTGGGGGCCAGACTACAAATGATGCTCAGAGTGTGCATCTCACGGCCTTTGATGAAACTCCTTCACAAAAGACAACCAGAATCAAACTCTGGGGCTCGGCCCTGGTTCACACTCATCTTCTCATTTGACTCCCTCGTATGAGAGAGAGTTTCAGACCTCCAAACCTTTCGTTTTGCTCTTCCTGTCGGAGATGTCCCTGTCTCCGTGGGGCGGATCTCTGCACTGGGAGGCACCGCACGTCTCCCGCTCCGTGCAGGAGCTGGGCACGGGCTGCCGGCCCCGCTCTGGGACCGCAGTGCCGCGAAGCCACACCTGTGTGGGTGCAGCCTGGGCGTCAGGGAGCCGTGCCAGCCCCGGCCCCGCCGCCGTGCGACACCCGCTGACTTCACCCCGGCATTAGCATGGCACCGAGATGACGGGTTACTGCCCTGCGGCTCCCTCCCCACGCCGTGTGTCATCCCCACCTCCGGCCTGCAGAGACAGAGGCTGGGGGCAAAGAGTAAATCCTGCCCCGCACGGGTCGTGTTTCACCGCCTCTCTTCGGAGGCTTGCGGAAGAGAAGCCAAGCTGTAACGGGGACACCCATCTGCGAGGATAACCCCACCAGCAGCACCGCTTTGCAGGGGCCGGCGAACAGCCACCATCTGTTTAGCTGCCAGAGGACCCATTCATATTCATTTAACAAGTCTCTTATGCTAATCTCTGTCTACATCCTTTCTTATCTTCTAGTCATATACAAAATCAGAGAGCAAGGCCCTTCCTGAATTAGCCCAGATTCCTGTTACTCAGCTTGGGAAATGCTGGGTTGAATCCTGACAGTAAGGGAAAAAACCCTCCAAAACCCCAAAGCAAGCAGAGATCAGCTTTTCGAATTGCTTAGGACCATTTGTCTGCCTTAATCAAATGGTGATTTGTCTGTCTGATAGGAGTTTAGATAAAGTTTTCAGCAATTTGCAGTAATTAAATGTGAAAGGGGAAGAAGCAGAGGGTTTCCAGGCAACATGCTGCAGAAGGGGAGTTTTGGAGGAAGGCAGAGAACCCCTTGTTAAACATCTGCCAGTTTGCATGGAAGGTAGCGGTGATTTCCCTGCTCTTATGGAGTTCCCCACCTCCTCTTCACTCCCTGCAAAGATGTTCTCCTTCTGTGGTTAAATTCAACCAGAGGAGGAAGAGAATCCCTGGAGAGCAGGAAAATATTTTCCAACACAAGATACTGCCTTTGATTACAACAAGTGACAGATACAAAAAGAAAAAAAATCCCAAGGAATGACACTGTCACCTCCTCCACAAGGACTTTGCTCCCGTGTCAGAATTATGCAAGGTACAGTGCAATGCTTGGTATATTTAAGACAGTTGTCAAGAGCAAAGTATAAACATTTCCAGCAAATGCACTTAATAGAAGTTTGTTTGCCAAGTGCTGCAGCCTCCTTTCTTCATTATGGCAAGGAAAAGACCTTTTTCATTAAGTGGGAGGAAAACACCCTCCCCCGGTTAAAACCAAAACAAAACAACTTTGAATGTAAAGCTTTTTCTGGTGTTTTGCTTTGTTACCCAGTGGCTCCAGCAGCAGTGGACCCAAAATGTACTCAAGTCCTCCTGTCATGTATTCCCTTTCAAAACATGATCTGTGGGAGAACAGCCCCACTCAGAGATGGTTCAGAACTGACCAGCAAATGGATGTGGTCAGTGAACCTGCCGCAGTGATCCAAAGGCGGTGCAGAAGAAGTGAAGTGGAGGCCCTGTTGTGCATAAAGCACAACCACATTCCTGGGAGCGTGGAGTCTGTGGGAATTTGGACATTGGACTTTGTGGGAATTTGGACATTGGACTTTGCTGGGGTAGAGGCTGACCCCAGCCTCCAAGGGGGGTTAGGTGCCCCTGCCAGGAGATAGCTGAACTCAGGGAAGAGATACACTGCAGCAGCAATTAAGCTGTAACCAGTATCTGCCTTTGCTTGAATCATTTTGCTCCACCCTGAACACGCAGTACAGCAGGGCTGGAATCTCCTCCAGCCAAGAACTTGGGACTCCAGGGAAGGGGTGTGTTCCTCTTCTGAACTAACAACTTCATTCCAAAAGCAACCACAGTTGTCTTGAGCTACTGTCGCCAGTTCAATGTGCCTTCAGCAAGAAACAGAAGCTTTCAGTGAATGAAACAGGCCTGGAGATGATGCTTCTGTTTTAATTAACTAATATACCCTATAGATTCATGCTTTTCCCTTGAAATCTCAGTTGGCTTCTTTAATTGCTGTTCTCAGTGACACAGTTTAACTCCCCCCCTGGCCTGCACTTGCCTTTTCCCAGGGCACTCTCACTGAGAACACCCACGAGAGCCCTCTCTCGTGGCCTGAGTGCAGGGGGAGCAGCTTTCCATGAGGGAACCTGCTGATGACTCCAAGGTGACTTTGGAAAACCCTCCCGGAGTGTGTCCCTCCATGTTCCCACACCACAGAAGTGTTGGTGGGAGGTCTCTCCCCCAGCCTCCCACTCAAAGCAGGACTGCTGCCAACACCAGATTGGGTCAGCCATGGCTTTGCCTCAGTAAGTCCTGAAAACCCCGAGGGGGGGAGATCCCGCCACCTCTCTGTGTACCTGTTCCACCCACATTCTCCTAATTCTATTTCTAGGAACTCACCTGTCTACAAAGGAACTCACCTGTCTACAAAGGAACTCTATTCTACCAGCAGGACAATAACTCCAAGATGTTTTACAATATTCCCCATCCCCTGCCCTTCAAAGATCTGATGACCCAGAAACACCTGAGAAGTTGAACACCTCTTATGGAAACTAGGAAAATTAGGCCTTCTGTTTAGATTCTTAAGATCCCCAGCAGGCTGTCCCTCCAGCTCACAGGCTGGAGACACCAGCAGCATTAGCAGTAAAGTTCTGCAGGCCCCTGGAGTTCTGCCCCTGGGATGGCTGGGAGCAGGTTGCTGCCTCTCTCAAGGTTAAGTCTACTTCACATTCATGAAAATCAGATATTATTCTGCCTCTCCTGGCTTAAGGCTCAATTTGCTAAGGTGTTCTCAGAGCATTCCCATCAGATCTACCAGAGGTGGCAGCAGCATTTATGCACTGAGTGCATATGGAACGTCCTACCCATTCACCTCTAGATGCAGGTTTGCAGCCTCTCTCCTTCCCTCTGGCTCAGGTTCCTCTGTGCAAAGCAGAACAGCCTTGCCAGAGTGCAGCAGGGCAGCAGTGGTGCCAGGCCCCTCTGGGAATGGATGTTGGTCCCTCTGGGAATGGCTGCTGGTCCCTCTGGGAATGGCTGCTGGCCCCTCTGGGAATGGCTGCTGGCCCCTCTGGGAATGGATGCTGGCCCCTCTGGGTGCTGCAGCAAACCCAGTCCCTGCCTTCTGCCCCCCAGGCAGCCAGAGCTGGGGCCTCTGACTGAAAGGAGAGCTTTGGATTCCCAGCCCTGGGAGAGAATTCTGCATGTGGCAAGGAGGCAGAGGCCAATACAGGACTGAATGGGGTGGATAATCCCAGTGAGGGCATGATTTAAATCATTGCTTCGTCTCTTACTGGCCAGGATGGGTGGCATGGTGGTTTAGCTGGTAATAGGGCTCTGAGAAAAGTTATGAAGATTACAGGGAAAATGCCTGTGTCCTGATATTTTCACCACCAATTAGAAGCTTCAGTGGTGATTTGATTGCCATCCAGCCCACATGGAGAAAAAAAAAATCTCACAGAGGAATGACCCAATATCTACAAATTAGAGGAAGATGAAATACACACCTCAAAACAGTGAACTTTTTGTCATGATAAAGCTGAAATAATGGGTGATTTGAACAACTCATGAAGAGTTACAAAGGTCTACTCCTTTACTTGGAAACTGTAGGGAAAGGATTGGATATTTTTCCAAAAGTTGTTTTAATCAAATTAGGAATTAATCCTGACATGTCCTAGGGTCTGTTATACATGTGAAATCAGATTAAATGGTCACAGTGGCCTCTTCTGCTCTTACAATCAATGAAAAAAAATGTAATTGTGGTGCTAGTGAAACAGTGAAGAAATATACTGCTGAACTAGAGGGGAGGCTAAAGGACAGATGAAAATATTATGAATTCTAGAACTTATATAATAGATTGCATTCACTTCAGCAAGAATTCCACCATTGTTATTTTTTTCCACATTTAATTTAAAGAGGCAATATCCTTTTAAGCTTTCATTCTTCAGCAGGGTAGATTAAATTTAAAATAGAAAAGTGCTGCAGAATAGATCTGGGGATGTTCAGGGCTGGAGGACAACTTAATGAAGCAGAAACTGAAATACCATACGTCTCCAATAGCTTTAATTTATACAAATATTATCTTTGTGTCTTTCATAACATGATGCAGAGGAGCTCAGAGCAGTGTAATTCCTTTGCTTTTCAAGATAATTTTATCCATTTTAGTACCTGGGTTTGAAACTGGCCCAATTCAAACCAAAAGAGCTATAAAGGTTTTTTGCTTTAATTGCTGAAACAGGCTTGCACATATAAAATCAATTTAATGGCTGGAAAAGGCTGCCTGGTGTATAAATAGTGCCAGACTGCCTAGAGTCCAGTCCTGCCCTGGGAATTCCGAGTGGTCAGTGCTGCTGGATGGGCAGGGGCAGGGGCAGGGGCAGGGGCAGGGGCAGGGCAGGGGCAGGGGCAGGGGCAGGGGCCGGGCTGTCCCCCAGGGTCGCACTGTGATGGAACCTGGGAGCCAACACAGGAACTCTGCAGATCCAGCACATCCTGCTTCAGACAGCTGGGCTTTGGAGGACCAGGTGCACTTTTGCAATATTTTGATCTTCTTTCACCCTGGTCTTAGAAGAAGTTAAGTGGGGCTGTGGCCCCAAACCTCTTGGTGCAATAAAGCCAAGAGCAGCAGCAGCAGCAGCAGATGGGAGCTGGGGTTGAGCACCACTTGAGACAGGATTTATTCCCTGCTGCTGAAGGACTCCTTGCTGGCTCAGGCTCGCAGAAAGGTCTGGGTGCAGCAACACCAGTAACCCCAGCACAGGGACAGTCACAGCCGGTCCCTCTGGGGTGGCTCTTCTTGGCCAGGGATGAAGGGGAGTGTCACCAAAGCAGGGAACTTGCTGCGCTCTGGTCCCTGGAGCTTTCCTTGTCCTGCACAGCCCTTCTGGCTGTGTGCAAAAGGGGACAACACTTTTAGGTCCGAGGTAGTATGTTTTGGTGTATTTGGCCTTCCAGGTATTTTGGGACATTGTTGTAGTACTTCATATACTCTGCTTGTAACTTACTATGTGCTTTTGGTTAAAGCAGCCTCATATGACTTATTTTTCATTTCTGTGGGATGAAATAATATATTTTACTAATCTCTGAAAAGGACTTTGAAACTTAAAGAGCAGGTATCTAATGTCTAGCACCTTATTTATTCACAGATGTTTCAATCTGCTCACGACATGTAAAACTGGGCCTTTTTTTCACTCAGTGTGTTAGAAGTGGGGAGAAAGAGAAAGAAAGAAAAAACATGTTGCTGGAAGACATCTTCCTTCTGAATAAAAGTAGAGTTCATTAGTGAAGAAGGTTCATCTTTTCTTTATTCTTCACGACATGCATTTTCATGGTTGGTTACAAGTCTGGCACTGCTTCTTCCTTCATATGCTGCCAACAGTTTTCTATGATCTTAATTTTTCCCCCTCTATGAAAACCTCAGAAAAAGAATTCCATATATTAGCCTGCAAGCATTTGATTGACACACAGATTAATGGTACACAATTAAGGAGTGTTATCAGGTGGGTGCTTCAAAAATCACAATATTTCACAGGCAGGCAGGTTTCCTGACACCACCGTAAGTAGAAATACTTTATAAAAATTATTTAGAATCACCATCCATCATCATGAGAAACCTGGTGTTGTGCTAAATAATTGACAGGTTGATAGCTGCAAAATGTTCCAAATCCAATAAAATACATAGCATTTCCAATAACAACATTGGTGCACGTGGATTTACAGTGGTTGCCAACTTGTTATGAAAAATGATGGAGCTCTAATTTGTAAGCAACTTGAGTGTATTTCAACTCCGTGGTCAGTGTCCTTCAAACCATCTCTAATCCAGTCATTTCTCCCGTGAACAAACGAGCCATGAATATGCATATGAGATGTAGCACAGCATGGGCAGCTCTGCCACCTCACAGCCAGAAGGTCACGGGCATAAATCTCCCTGGGTGCTGAATATTCCCTCCACCCCAGGTAGGTATCGAGCAGCTCCCCAGACTCCTGCACCATTAAAGAGAGGAGTAATTGGGTAGAAACCCTCACGTATTCACTCCCCCGTGGCTCACATGGATGAAAGAGAAGCTGGAATGAAAAGGATGGAGCTGGAAGTGAACCCGCCAGGTGCTGGCAGGCAGTTCATCAGTCCCTTAATGTGCACCTCATGGCTCTGCCCCTGCCAGGAGCACGGTGCCACGGCCACTTCAGCTGCCCTTGCACCCCTGATCCCTTTCAGCTGGGCTGGAAACAGATCATCTGTTCCATAGCCCGTGCAGGAAACACTTTTGGGGATCAGCAAAAGCTCAGATTGCTGCATCATTCAGGCCCCTTGGTGCCGGAGGACAGGCAGCCAGGCAGGGCTGGAGCTCATGGGCCAGCCCAAGCTCCAGCCAGCCCCTGCCCCTGCTCTCTCTCCTTCCCATTCCCGTGTTTCCTGCTCCTCCCTTCCACCCCGAGAGGTTTGCAGGTAGAATGAGCAGAATGGGCTTCTCCTTTACTCAGGAGAATAAAAAAAAATTGGAAGGTGCCTCTTTTGTCCATGCACCTCCCTGGCATACCTGGAGTTATTTGTGGTGATTCTGACCTTGCTAAACAGGGGTTTAAGCTACAGAGAAGCTCTGACATTAACAGGGGCAAAGAAATAAAGCTTCTGATAACACTAAAAAAGCCCCAACAAAAAAGGTAATAGATATGCCTGATTTGAATCTATTCTCTCAGCTACAAGAACACCAAAAGCACCAGATAAAATTTTTGGCTTTTTAATGTAAGATTTTATAAAGGGGAAGTACCTTTGGACTGTTTTTGTTTGTTTATTTGTTTGGGGTTTTGTTTGGGTTTTTTGTGGTTCTTTTTTTGTCTTTGTTTTTTTTTGTTTGTTTTTCTTTTTTTTTTGTTTTCTTTTAAGACAAACATTTGTTTTAAGCAGCCATTGAGACATTTGCAGCAAGGTTTCAAGTATGCAGGATTTTCTTTCCCCATCCTGTCCCCAGAATTAACAAGAGAAGGAACATAATATCCTAGAGAAACAATTAACCTTCAGCCACTTGCCTGTCACGCAGCATATGCAGATGCAGGAGGAAGAAAAGTCATCCAGTGCACATTGGAGCCCTGTCCTTTCAAACTCTTACCAGAGGACACAGGTTTATAAAAGAGTCTATGGACAAACTGGACCAAATTCTGCAAGAGGCTCCTGAGACACAGAGGTGAATGTGGTCATCCTTCTTCAAGGTCTCACTGCAATATGAGAACTTTCAACAGGAATTTTCCAAACACCTGGGTGACTGAAAGAATAGATGTGATTATATATATAACTCACTGTGCAGTTATGTACTTTACTGTATGTGTATATGCCCATCTATATAGTTATACATCTAATAGTAATGAAAATCGTTATCATTCAATTTGCAGCTACCTGACCTTTTTCTTTGGATCAGCTCAGCAAACTTCAAGAATTTCCACTTGGCCCCAAAAAACATCATTCAGGTTTTCCAGCAGTAACCTAGGAAGGGCTCTGGATAGCTCTTTGACATTAAATTTCTGTACGGTTCAGCAGAGAGGTCAGGATCTGAAACTTTAGGACCAGTGTGAATTTCTTGTCTCCTGCTTCTTGTGGTATTGCTCTGTTCCCCAGCAGTGGAAAAACTCCCACTGTCCAAATTGTAGCAATTCTTGTCAGAAGGACATTTTTGTTTTCAGAGACATGCTTTGTTTTTTCCAGTGTTATACACAATTGTTCCAAGAAAAGAGATATTACAGTAGGTTGTTGCATTATTTAGATGGTATGCAGAATTGTATTATAATTTCCCGGGGGAAGAAGTCCAACACCCATCAGGAGTTATTCAAGAAGACTAAATATATCCACTGGTCTTAAATCCAGGCAGTGAGCTGGTTTCACCACTGCATGAAATAAATCTGGGCAGGTCAGGTTGGCTTTTTAAACTCCCTTTTCTTTACCCAACCTGGCTTAGACAACTTCACTCAAATATTTTCTTTCACACGTTGCTGGCAAAAGCATCAAAACCCTCCCTGGGTTTATATTACTGCTGACAAATCACAGTAATTCATGATCAGAGCTACTGTAGTTATTCAGAGCAACTAGTGCAGCCACGGGGGCTGAGAGTGAATGACAGCACTGCAAAAATTACCTGCTAGAATTTCTTAGGGCTGCCAAGTAATTTGGGTTATCAGCTCTTTCCCTTGAAGAAGAGCCTTGCTAAGAGGGTTGGCCCCATGGTAGCTGGGCTCTAGATCAGTCCCAGCAATCAGAGGAGCAGGATGACCAGGATTAAATTGGCCACAGAGGTCTGTGATGTTGAAAAAGTTATTGTCAGTGGAAAAAAAAACCCAAACCCAAAGACAATTTCACAGCTCTCCAAGCATGCCTGGTGAATGAAGGCGTTTATTCCTGGAAATGATAGCAAACAGGACAATATCCCCACTTTTCCTCCACAGGCACCTGCAATATTCCATGGATGGGGATGAACCATGGCAGGCTCCTGTGTGGGGAGGGTCCTCTCAGACTTTGGTGCCACAGACATTTCCCAGCTTACAAAATGACACTGTTCTTCGTAACAGTGGTTTAAATTCCGTGACACAGCAGTGCTGAGAAAACGTTAATAATCTGCTTGTGATGAAAAGTTAAACATCCAGCATCATCATTCCAAGTTAGAAACACCAGTTCTGTCCAGGAGAAGTTTCAGGGCCTCTTTTTCTATGTTTAGCCAGGTTTCAGAATTACTGGAGAACAACCAGTCACAGTCCGGGTTCTTTGTTCAATTTT
Organism: Platysteira castanea; assembly: GCA_013397175.1. Lineage (NCBI taxonomy): Eukaryota > Metazoa > Chordata > Aves > Passeriformes > Platysteira > Platysteira castanea. Next base: position 492,618 of record VYXC01003396.1, read on the forward strand.
ACCCTCCTTTTTTAAGGGTTTAATGTTGCTGTATTTTGATCCTTCACATTTTAAACCCTTGGTTTTCAACTGGCAGCTTCTGGCTTTTCCAACAAGTGTTTCCAGTACCTTTACAAACTGGTGTATTGTCTGCTGGACTGCACCTTCAGAGCCTACCTCTTTTTAGGGGAACAGAGCTGAGACTTTTATTCCAGGGTTTGCTTCATGACACAAGGATCTTTTGTGGGCACTTTTCTCTTTTTCTTTCTAGGATTCCTTACACTAAAATAGAAGCAACTTCAGAGAAAAAAAAAGGTACAAGACTGTTCTTTGTGTATTCAGCTTGCTAACTGTCATGATTTTATGAGGAGCCTCATGACACCTGGCATTTTTCTTAAAAACCCTAGACCTTGGAGTCATATGGATATACCAGAGTTCCAGCATTAATTAAGAGAAGAAGGTTTCCAGCCAGCATGGATGTGGCAAAAATCTGAAAATGGTGAACCCTGAGAGTAGAAAAGCCCTTAAACTGCTTGTAAAAAAGCTCATGTTTTAGGAGGTAAAATCCTAATTCCTGGAGGGAAGGGAGGCATGGAGGATAGAAAAGCCTTGCCCAACATTGAGTTGTGATACCCCTGCCCCTGCAAGACATCCTCCGAAACTCAGCCCTTTGTTTTTATTTTGTAAGGCTAATTGGAGTTAGAAGCCATCCAAACCTACAATAGGAAGTGAGATTTGGGGAAAACCCACACCCAGCAGACAGGATTAAAAGCAGCTTCCTTGAATCCCAGCCCATCTCCTGCAGACAGATTGTCAAAGTTTCAGGTGTGCCAATGCCATTCTAAAATTTCAAATATTAAAGTGAAAACAAGCAGAAACACAATCATGTCCTTTACTCAGCTGACAAGTTAAGAGAGGAATTAGAGAGATGCTAACAGCCTGTAGGCTGGCACTCAGGCCTATCCTGAGTCTTTACAGCTGAAGGATTAATAACATCTTTCACGCTGCTCCAGGTGCCTGAGAAACTCTCTTTAAAGATGGTTTCTGCCAGTCTCTTCTCCCACAGATGGGCTTTACAAGATGAGGGTTTCTTTGGTTAGTATAGAAAACTCTCCAGAAAGCTGCTGTGGGGAAGCAGAGAGTGGATAATCCAGATCACAGAACAGGCCTGGCTCAGCTCAGTATTTTTTCCTGTGTCGTAACAAACATTTGATAACAGTGCAAACCTGCATAAGCAAGTCAGCCCGTGGCAAAAAGAGCAATCCACTGCAGCTGGGTGGTTTCTGTGGTGCAATCCCGTGTAACCCTGCTTCCCCTCTGGCAGTCCTTGCTCCAATCTAAGACACCTCATAAGTAAAACAAGTTTGTGAGGCTCAGACGAGAGACCACTTTGTAAAGTAACTTGTGTGTGCATGACTTGAAAGAGCAAGAAAGTGCTCTTAGGACACGTTATTACAGGAGCTGGCAGCAGGTAAAGGCTCCTTTCCTGTTTTAGCTGGTCTATTAGTAATGTGATTGCAGCACCTTAGATGTCAGCTGTGAATTAGGACTCCCCTAGACCTACAGGTGTTCCTGATCCTAAAAAGCCCATGCGTGTGGGGAGTCTTCTGAGCTGTGCAGATAAGGCAGCTTGGCTCTCCAAATGCCTGGCACCCGGTCAGAACTCACTGGAGAGCCCAGCGTGGAGTCAGGGAGGCACCTGTGTGAGCAGTCACACCGCTGAACGGGGCTGGAAGGCACCTGGATGTGGTTGAGCTGAATACAGCTGGAGCACAGCCTCTAAGGCCTTGCAAGGTCCAAGTTATGCGCCAATCCTAGAATAAAAAAAAACCTTTTTTTTTTGTTCTGCCGGCAGTTTCGGATTTTGCAAGCGAGTCCAGGATAGGTTTATACCAGACATGAGGCATCTGCTGTAGCAACATCTCAGTCCTTTGCAGCTCTCAGCCTGGGCTGCCAGAGCTCTCACTCCGGAGCTGTGGCTGAGCCATGTGGAGCTGCTCTGAAGCCCCTCACACCCCAGCTGCCCTCGCAGCTTGGGCAGCTCTTCACCCTGCACGGGCGTCTGCCACCACGGCAGCACTGACGTGGTGCTGCCTTTGGAGCAGCTTGACCTACTTTGGAGCAGGGATGCCAGAGTTTGCATTCTTCCTCCCCACTTTTACCAGCCGCGGTTTGTGTAGGGCCTCCAACACCACTCATTAGAGGGGTGGCAGCAGCTCGGCTGGAATATGCTTCCCTGAGATCAAAGCACCATGCAAAAATCCCATATTCAGTGTATTTATTAGAGATCAAATAACATCTATAAAGCACATGATTTTTTTTTAACTCTACTGCTCCTACATTGAGCAGCTGCTTATCTCTTATATTGCGAAGACCTGCCTTGCAACTACAGGGAGCTGGGGAAGAAAGAAAAGGCATATTTCACAGTTTTTTCTTTCCCTGACTTTCTCTCCCATCCTTCTTTCAGCCCCAGCAAGCAGGAAACTAAAGGAGCCCAAAGACTCTCTGCACCAGCTACTACTTCTATCACCTCATAGCAACCAGCCAACTTGTGCTTATGGAAACCCTGCACATGAAATATCATAATCACCTGCTCAGGATAAAAACCCCAAAACTATAGCACTGTATTTGCAAAGTAAGAGTTTTCTGGCCTGAAGATTTTTGCTGAAGAAACCCACTCAAATTTCCCGAGCATCCCGCTGTGAGAAGACACTCATGGGCTGTTAATATTGTTACAGCAGCCACAGTTTCTTGCCCTTTACTCCAGCCTTGCTCCATGGACATCAGCTGTTTTCCCTCATCAGCTCATCAGACTGATTAAGATAAGAGACTTTATTTCCTTCCACTTTCCTGGAATGTTTGCTGTAGTGTCTGCAGGCAGTAATTTGGGGTCCAGACAGACTGGGAGGGCTCTCTGAAGGGCTTTGCAAGGCTGTGCTCAGCATATTAAGCAGTCACTGGTGGAGGTTTATGGCAGGATTTTCCAGGTAGGAAAGGCTAATATCATATGCTTTGGGAAATTTGAGAAGGGGAAGGATAATATGGTAAATATTTTATACAGGCACCCACTGGGGAGAAAGAATAGTTATACAGTTAAAATACTGGCTTTGTACACAACTCTTGGCCTTTGGCTTTTCCAGAGGCTTCCTCTATAACCTCTGACAAAAGTCACTCGGAGAAAATTATTTTTGAAGCTCTTTAGGCAAGACAAAATAATGAAGAAATTGCTTTGGAGACCTGTCTTGCATTCATGCCTAGTTTCCCATATGCAAAAGTGAAAGCAATAATGTTACTTCTCCTCCGTCCTTGCTGGTGCCTCCCAGGTCCGGGGCACAGGGTGGGAAGTGCTGCTGAGGATGGGCTGCACTCTGCAATGAGCTGCTCTTGTCAGGACGGGCCATGCCAGCCTTGGAAGGCACCAGCCAGAGGATGTCTGGGAAAGGACCAACCTGGTGGCATTTGACCTCTGCCAGGCACAGGTCTGAGGTGGGCAGAGCACAACCCGCAGCTCCATAAGGGCTCCACGCTTCCCAGGTCCCTGCAGCTCCTTATGCAGGGAAAGGAGCAACTCAACAGGTTTGGGAGGAGTTTGTGCATTTGTTTTTCCTGGATTCCACCTGGTCTGAAATCACTCAACAGCATTCTTTGATGGTTGGGAGGGAATAGGTGAAGCCTTGTGAAAAATCTTTACTAAAATACTCCAGGTACCTCATTTTAGCATATCAATTAATTGAGACATTTGGCATAAATTCTGTAGCAATTGTCCCCAAAGACTTCAGCAATTCGATCTCTTTTTTTTCCTAAAGCACTGTATACTTTAATTAATAGTTTTGATATTTTAGAATAGCCAAAGGCAAGCTTCTTTAACCAGAAAAATGTATATATTGACACACCTTTGAGGCAGTAAACTTTTCTGCATATTAATATTGAAAAGAAACTCATTAATTAGGCAGTCTCACACACACACACAAATCTTCTGATAGAATAAGTGCATTGAAAGTTTTAGATCACTTGGGACAAGTTCTGCCTGGAGCAAAGCTGCAAAGTTAATGCTCTGTATTAACTGCAGCAATCAACCCCCAAAATGGCTGCATCCCTCAAGGCCAGTCATTCCATTTGATCAGGTTGCAAAGCAAATTAGCATTCCCTTTGCCCTGGCTATGATGTTTCCTATTCTTTTCATGAATGATTTATTGGTGCCCCTTATCCAGGATATGCCTGTTTTACCTTCCACCTTCCCAGGCATGTTTGTCCCAGCAAAAGGTGTCCCCTGGGGTTTTGGTGCTGCCTGGAACCTGCACTAGGTGCTACTCCCTGTCTTGTCCTGAAAAGCAGCATTTGCTGTGTGGTGACACCAGTTTGCCTCTTGATTTCTTTCCCATTCATCTTCCTTCCAATTCTGGCTTCTTTATTTGGCTAAAACGCCGTTTTGCAGGAATGCTCACAGAATTCAGGGAAAGCTGTGCCTTTGCAAGGAGGTGACAGCCAAGGGCTGCAGAGTGACTCAGTAGCTGGTCACCTTGGATGGTGTCTTGCAAGAAAGCTTGGGAGGGAAGCAAGAAGTCCCACCTAGGATGTTTGTCACGTCCTCTGAGCTGTCACAGAGAAACTGCAGGGCAGAGTGGCTCCAGGAATGCCCTCTGGGGCTGGCCCCCATCTCCTCCTTGGCAGAACTGGCTGGGATGCATCAGGGCTCCCTCAGTCCCTCCTGGCTGTGGAAACTACGGCCAGAGGTGCTTGTGGTGGGAAGTGTCCAGTCCTGGAGTCACTGGAAATTGTCCTCCATTCTGCACTTTAAGTAGAGCCAAGGAGCATCTGCTGGAACAATCTTTGTCTCAAGGGTTCTTCAGCAGCTTCCATCTTTTTAATTTGTTTTGAAGATAGCATAAGATAGTAAAAACACAGTGTTGGGATGATGCTTTCATCCTCTTCTCTTCCATTCCTCTGCACTGGCTTGAAAAGGTTCTAGAAAGACAAAGTCATCCCCACTTCTCTTTTCTCACTTCCTACTTCATGAAACCCTGTTATCAGTAAAGCCCTGCCTGATTTCCAGGAAAGCTCTCCTACAAGGTATGGAGGAGACAGTCACTTTGGCTAAAATCTGAGTCATTTTTCCCACACGTTCCCGAGCTGAATCACTCTGTTAATCTCAGCATAGGTTTTTTTTCTTTTTTTTTTTTCCCTTTTCCTGGAATTATTGACAAATACATGGAGAATCAATTCTAATGAGCTCTACTAACCTACTGTACAGACCAGATGCATCATGTGTTTTAAGTAGAGAACTGAACTTCAGGAAGGTTCTAAGCATGAACATGAACTTCATCAGCTATATTTTCACTGCCATGTGTACCTACACTGATTTTCATGAGTTACTGCTTATTTTCATCTGTGCAATCAAGGCTAAAATCAAATCTGTGTCTTCTGATGTCCAGAGAAGTGGCATGAGAACTGGTCTCATTAGCACTCATGGGAGAGGCTGGTACAGCCAGGGAAGAGAACGTGCAGCTTCTGACTTCTTAAAATTTAATGACACAGTTTATAGGGCTTTGATCCTCTAAGTTATCTTTACTTACAAGCAGACTCATGAAAGTCAATGGGACCTATTTAGAATATAGAAATTTAAACAGAGGAGTCAGCCTGTGCAAGATCTATAGCAGCCAAACCAATATTGCCTTGTACAAATGCCATAACATTTTCTAAAAATTAATAAACAAACAGATTGTTTCCTTATCAACAAATATTGAAGGCAGCTGGATTCTCTGTGGCCATTACAAGTGTCCCTCATGGGCGGGAGGAGCTCTCAGCAATGGAGTTGAATACATTTATTTTGTACTTTGAGCTGCTCTATACATCTCTCCTGGTGGCTTCGTTTCTCTTTAAGATTCTTGAGGATGGGTCAATAATCCTATAAAATTGCTATAGCTGTCAATGAAGTGCCTCTGGCCATTTCCATAGGTTTTAGGCATAGCTTAACAATTTATTTGAGTGAAACCATGCAGGGATGGAAGAACCTTGCCAGCTGGAGTTATGCCATGGGCAGCTTTTTGTTGTGTGTGAATGTCCAGGACCTGATGCAGCCCCTTGGTCCCAAACCAGCTAACAAGCTCCTCTGTCCTGCAAGCCTTTAGAACCCTCTCTCCTCTCTCCTCTCCATATTCTATTCCCATGCTTGTCACCAAAGTATATGGGAGTCTTTGCTCAGACAAGTTAATTTATTGAATTTTCTGTCCTGGGGATAAGCCCTGGAACCACATCCTGTGAAACCAGAGTGGTGTAGCTCCCGTATCCCAAAGCCCAGGGATTTCACTCCTTCAGTTGAAGACCAAACCCTGACTCTTCCCACAAATGACACACCAAATCCACCATTCAGAAGGGGCTGCTTGGAAAGGTAAGACTGCAGTGGTTCTCATGGCAGTTTTACTTTGTTCATTACTGAAGAGAAACACTTTCCTGGTGTCTGACAAGATAAAAAAATGAATCAGTGTTTGACAGCTGGGTGCTTCTTCAGATTTTGTACTCAGCTACTACAAACCCCAAGTTAATGATAAATACATCAGCTCTGCTTTTTTGGGTGTCTGCTTGCCCGTGCCCTTGCTTGTAACAAGCCTGTCCTTGCTTGCCCTCGTGCCTGCTGAGCAGACACAGGTACAGGGCCAGCCCTTCCACACGTGAGCGTGCAAAGGCACACGGCCCTTCCCCAGTGCAGCTGCAGAAAAAAAGAGACTTCTCTCGATCTAGACAAGGCAGGTGGCTGACCACACTTAGATTAAAAAATTAAAATTATTCTACTCCTTTGCTGGAAACTTGGCATGGAGTAACAAAGTTAGTTTTAAGCACAGGACCTTGCACTGAGCTGGTCTGGAGTTTCCAGAGTTGCTAATGAGCAGTGGAGGCCTGGATAGGCCTGGAAAGGAGCTCCCAGACTCTGACAATTCAATTCCAAAGTCTGGTGAGCAGTGAATCACAAGTGTTTCCCCACAAAATATTTAGCAAGCAAGCAAACAAACAAACAAAAGCAATTTTTACTTTTTCTATTCTTTTGGAAGGAACTTTCCAGTTACTTAAAAACAAACAAACCCAAAGCAGAAAATATCCAGCTTCTGGCTATTACCAGGGTTTTCAAATTTTTCTTTCAGTTCGGGGAATAATTTTTGATGTTGCTGAAAACCAAACTGTTTAGTTATTTGCCTTTTTTTTCTTTAATAGTTTCAGCAAAACACAGTGAAAAGATTTGGCTTCCTCTGCATGCAGGTTGGGAACATTTTAAAATTCTCAAATATTTTACAGGAGGAGAAATCCCTTTCTACCCAGCACAGCCATCTACCTGCTACAGTAATGCTCATTTTCTTGCTTATTCTACCCCTGTCTTTCATCTGATATTTGCACTGATTCTAAGTATCTCTGGACAGGGACTTTACTGTCCTTTACAATCATTCAGCACTCTCTATTTAGGGTATTACTTTCATGTAGATGAGAAGTAATTATAATGGATCTGAAAATGTATACTTAAGTCTAACGGCTATTTAAGATTCCCCATTCAATTTCATAGAATAATTAGCAAATCTATAGAGAGCTCTAATTTTCAGTCTTTTCTGAGGTTAATTTCTTCAGGGTTCAATCACAGTGCTAAGTGTATTTTCTAGAAGCTTCTAGAAACATTTTTCTTGGTTATCCCTCAGGACATAAGATTTTACTGGCCTTGATTCTTTGACTTGTTGAAGTTAAATGTAAAAGCCCTTGGAAAAACTTGGCTAAAATGTTCAGCAATTTAATTTAGACATACAAATTTTGCTCAAAGTACTCAAGCCTAGAAACACAAATTTTTCTCCCAAAGGAAAATGGAATTTTTAGCAGGACTCCCTGACTGCTGCTGGTGGGGACATTACGGGGACAGTCACCACTGTGGCAGTTCTTTGATGCCTCTCCTGGCCTTTGCTGAAAAGTAAGAAGTAGTAAAATGCCTGAAAACATAATTAATATCAGTAAAGTTTTGATCAGTACTTTAACACATTTGCAATGTTTCAACTATTCCAGGTAATAAAATCTTCCAGAGTCTTTTAATTGCCTTTGTCATAGGGATGGAGCTGTTTGCACCATCACCAATTACAGCAGGCTGAACATTCACATGGCACGTGGTGAGGATAACCCAGCTCCTCAAGACCACGGGGCTGTGGAACTGGGAGCATCCATCAGCTTCAACTTGCTCACAGTAATTTACTAGATAAATGCAATTAAAAAATCTATGGTTTTAAAAATAAAATTATAGAATGTTATCTATTTCTCCCTAATATCCCTTGGACTTGTTACCCAATTTCAACCCATTTGTCAGTGCATTGAAAGATATTAAGTGCTTATAAGTCTTAGGAAAAGAGGTGCCTGGGTTCAGGAAAATGATTAAGGAAAATGATTTTGTCAGTGCTCCCACTGAACCTGCTGTATGAGCTCATCCCCTGTGAGACATCAATAAATCGAGTCAGTCAGTCCTGAGCTTTATGTCCAAGGGCTACGTTGGTTCTGCTGCTCACGGGACTCTGCTTCCGAAAATGATTCATCTCATTCATGCACTCCTACACACAGAGGCACTTTCCCTGCTCTCACCACAAACACTGCTCTGCAGGATGATTTTCTGCAGCTGCCTAGATACCCTGATGATCTCTTCTTTTTCTGTGTCCCCTTTATCTCCAGGTAACAGGCATCACCTCTTCATTCCATCCTCCCCTGCTCTGATTTTATGCCATCCAGCTCTTCCTACTTCCCAATCCCCTTCATTAAGTCGTGGTATTAAGGTGATTGACTGTGCATATGCTTCCTTTCTTTGTGGTCATATTTAAGTTTTGAAAACAAATGTCCCCAAAATACTGTCATGTTGCTTAAATGCTTTTTCAATATTCTATACTATTGCTTGAACCATTTTTTATTTCCACTTAGGGTCCAGTTCTGCAAATTTGCCTCTGTGCATGTAAAATTTTCCTGAAGGCCTTTAGAGTATCTCTCTTTAGGGTCTATTGATTTGGAAATCACCATCTTATCAACAGCAAGATACAAGTGAAAAATTATGCCAGATCTCTACTTCTTGGATGATTTATAGAACGTTCCTCCTACAGGTTCATTTTTTTTTTTCACACTTTTTATCCTTCAGAAGAAATGGGGCAGAGGGCAAAGGTGCAAGTGGGTTCATGGTTGAACTTCCCCAAAATGCAGAGGTGTGGGTAAGCATGTTAGGGACACATGGGTTAAATCTCTTATAGGGATCTCTGGTTTATTTTTCCCTAGAGCTTGTGTAATATTTCCTTGTATGTTTCCTCTCATGTTTTCATCCCGCCATTTGAGGTAAAATCATCCTGAAGTCTCCCACGTCCTCCCTGTCATCTTTGCTCACTGTCATCTCAGCTCTTCTGAACCTTTCATTACTTGCAAACCCACTTCCACCTTCTTTAGTGTCTCTCACCTCTTTTGCACAAGCCAGTGACCTTCTGCCCCCCTGGCTTTCATTACTCACCAGACTTGGGCTATGTGTGATGTTGAAATCTCCTCCGTGTGCAGATGCTGTGAGTTCCCCTTTCCAGGCTGTCATGGTTCTCGTAAGGAAACAACCGATCCCGTTCCTACCTAAATTGCTGTGGGACCACTTGGGGCAACCCAGCCTCCTTATCTGAGACCAGATTAAGGCTAGAGCTAAAAAAACTTGGCCTCAGACTCTGGGGATCCTGAATCCAAATTTGCTTATTATGGCAAGATGAGAAAGCATCAGGCAGATGCACATTTTTATTCCACCACTATCTCCAGTGTTAGTCATGCTCAGCAACTTCTCAATACCCTGTACTGAGATCTTCAGTAAGAGCCATCAATATGCCACAGGAAGGGACCAGGAAAAGTGCAAGTCCTCATTAATATCTCTTGAACAGCCAACAATTTTTAGGTTAAATTACTAAAACAAGTGGCAGCTGCCCACGCAGCAGAAGGCAAAGGACTGCACACGCTACCTACTTGGACCTTAAAGAAAACCTCATCTCAACTCCAAAAAAAGGAAGCAGATTAACCTCACAAATACAAAAATTTGTGTGTCTGAAGTGAGACACACAAATAGAGGAAAGCTGGGGTTTTTTTGGTAATATTCTTTATTGGATACTGCTCTCTAGGATTTTCAGAAAGGGTCTTTCAAGAGGAGCTGGGGTTGTAATATCCTGAGCAACTGAGTGCGAATTCATGTTTCTCCTTGTAGCCTTCTCCAAGGACAGCCTGTTTGCTTTTTCATGAAGCTGACTTTTGTTTCTGCTCCTTTTGCTCTGGGCTTTTCAGGGCTGCCCCTCTTCCCATGCAGCTGGTTCTGCTGCCCACACTCTCGGGAGCTCCCAGCACACGGCTCCTCATGACCTCCTGCCAAACCTGCGATTTGCTTGCAGTGGTGTTCACACTGCACCCCCCACAGCAGTGCCTCCAAGGAGCTGTACAATTTAAATACAAATGCTTTAAGGGTGCATCTGAAGGAGCAGTGCTGGGCTGGGTTTGGCAGATTTGCAGGTAGCAAGCTTGGGTGGGTGCGGATTTCTGCCTGAATAATTAATCCATCCCAGAAGCGCTATTTGAGGCTTGGGTGTCAGAGCAGATTTTGTTGAATTTTAATATTTCCTGTAACTTACACATCTCATCTTTGCCCAGTTATGGTTTCCTCCGCTCTCTGGAACGATACCACCTTCCTCTCACTGGCAAGTTGTGGCTCTGTGAACGTGTTAAATCTCTCATCCCATTCCAGAGTATTTTCAGCCCTCCAGCAAAGTGTTTGTAATCTTGTCACCCCACGTGGTTTGATCTTCCAACACTCGGCAAGGGTGAATAAACTTGCCTTGGAACAGCTCCTCGTTAAGGGAAAATGGCATATGACACACCCAGTGAAACAAAGCAGTGAGTAACAGACACGTTAGAGGCACATTTAAAGTGTAGGTCTCAAACTCCAGTGACTGTGGGTTCTGCAAAACCATTTCCATCCCAACAACCCATCCCACAGCCACGAGTCGTTCAAGTAAGGTGGGAATCATGAGGGAAGGGGAGACACCCTGGAGAAATGAGGCAACCCCAGAGGCGGCCCTTCACTTTCAACATTGTGTGATGAGCTAAGAAAGAAAGCAAATAAAGCAAGCAAAGTGCACGGGAAGCACATTTCTTGTGGAAGTGAGAGCATGGCGTTGGAAAGCTCGTGCATGTGTGGCTTCACGTGCAATTATGAGGGACATGGTCCTTTACTGCAACTGCGAATGCAGTCTCCATTAGTAGGGTGAAAGTGTGGGTCTGAGGTTTCCAAGTGCAAAAATGCCATTTATACCTCTGTTTAGGAAAAGAAAAAAGGATGTTAAACTGCAGTGGTTCTTGTTTCTTGGCGGGAATGGTAGAATTTTGTCACAGCACAGATTTGTGAATCCCCCTAAGGCGTTATTGCTCATGCACCAACAGCCGTGAGGTGATTCCGGCTTCTTTGGCAAAGTGACCACTTTCTGTAGACTCTGCTCTGTAAAAATAAACTGAATGGAGTAGTTCTTTCCCTTCGGATTTTTCTCACTCAGGAAACACCTATGCCCAAATCCTCAGCTGGTGTAAATCTGCAAAGCTCCTCCGATTTCAGTAATGCAATGCCAAGTTCTTCCATCAGAGAATGTGGCCTGTTATTTTGGCTGAGCCTGTAAATCACCAATTCTGTGTTTTTGGACCAATTGTTAGGTAGCTAATCCTCCAGTTTTCACATGTTTTCTGAATGCTCCCATATGAGTTTTTGCCTGAACAAAACTGTAGCCAACACAAAGTGAGTGGGCAAGACCTTGGTGTGTAACCCAAAGCGTGCAAACGTGGAGGCTGAGTTTAGCTTTTCCCCAAACGCAGCCCTTTAAATCCCTGCAATCTCCTCGCACACAAAACCCACACGCAGAGTCCCTCAAAACCCACACTCACAAAAACAGCTGTAAGAGAGGAAAAGACAATGAGGTGCATTGTGGAGGCACAGTCAGTCACATCTCCCCCTCTGCTCCCCACCCTGAGCTGGCACACGCTGGGAGTCAGCTCTTAGGGGAGCACAGGGAAAACACGCACCCACAGGAACGACTCAAATAATCCCACTCCCTCAAATCCTATAGGATTTTGATGGTTTCAGTGTGGGACTTCCTTTCCATTCTCGCTTCTCCATTCCAAAACAATATTTCAGACTGAAGTTTTAAGGGAAAAAGGAAATTTATTTTTCTGGGTATTTTTTTCAAACTTGTTGCATTCTCCCAGAGAGAGAAAAGTCATTTTTACAGCAAGAGACACATATTAAGTCTAAGAACTGTCAAAAGTGGAGCCTAAATTGAAGATGATGTGCAGACACCTTCAGCTGAGGTCAGTGGAGGCTCTGCTGTACCCAGCCCTGGACAGGAAAAAAGAAGGTTCCTAGCCAGGGGTTTAGAACCCTAAACCAGGAAGGTTTTCATTAGGAAAAAATAGTACAGGGTTTTTGCTTTAATTGTTTGACTCATTCTTGAGAATAACTGTGTAAACTCAGAATAATCAGAATTCTCAGCTGGCTTGCTAGAGCCCCGTGTGTCCAGCAAAGCCATCCCTGGCTGACTCCACCTGCAAGCACATCCCTGGCCAGTGTGGAGAGGCTCACCTGTGTGTTTAGGTGCAGCATTTTATTTAGTGATGCAATGTTGTAAAGAATCAGGAGCCATGGAACAAATACCTGTGGGATCAGGTGTGCTTGGTGAGCACTTCTGAACTGCTCATGGGAGAAGAACCCCTTGCTGATTGATGCTGATTCCTGGTACCAGTCACCATGTGAGGAGTCAAGAGCAGCTTTTCTTCTGTTATTTCCATTTTTCTTCTTCTGAGCAGCCTGGGGTCACGACGTGTGCGGGACTCAGAGCCTGTTTATGAACACAGTGCTGGGACTACGAGATCCTTGTCTTTTGTGACTGGAAGAGCCAAGGGAGGTAAAAGGCAGCTTTGCCCCCACATCCAACATTCCGGGACCCATCCCTCATGGTGCCATTTCTGCCACCAGGAAGGGCACAGGAGCAGGGAGCGAGCTCTGGGCCATCTGCACCCTGTCAGTGGAGCACTCATGGATGGGCAGAGGATTTGCTGAGACCAAGGAGGATGGGGTGTGACAGAGCCCTGGCATGCTGGTGATCCCAACAGACACAGCTATTCTGAGAAGGAAACAAGGTGATGGCATCACGGCATGGTGCCTCCTGAAGCTGCCTGTGCCAGGATCCCCAGAGCCCCAGATGTGGCAGGGCCTGGGAAAGCAAGACCCATTCCTTGGCCCCTGCAGCAAGCACAGCTTGTTCAGGGTATCTGGAAAACACAGACCTGCAAACCATTGCTCTGCACACAAGTACATCACACAGGCATTTAATTAGTTTTGTAGTTCCTCAGGATTTATGAGCCTTCGTCTTCACTAATTTGCCTCAATGCAATATCAGACAGTGTTTGAGCACGTCCAGGAAGTATTAATGTAGGGGTAAGTGCTTCTAAAAATATGATGCCTGCCAGAGAGGGTTAAATTTAAAGTAAAGTTGCGTTTGGGTTTTTCTTCTTTGGTTTATTTTGTTTTTGCCAGAAGCAGTACTCTTGAAGAGTGCAGTAACCTGTCTGTGTCTTCAGAAAATTACAGGTGTTTAAGTGGGCTGTGCTAAAGGCAGACTGGGAGATAATGGGCATTTTCTACCCCTCCAGGTTCTGCTGCTGCCGCTGTGACTACTCTTTCCCCCATCCCTGGGCTGTGCTGGCAGATGCTCTGCAGGTGAGGGGCCCCCCAGCCTGCCAGGCAGCTCCAGGTGCTGAGCTGAGGCTGGGGGTGACGTGCTGAGCTGGTTTGCTGGGGCTGCCTGGGCAGCTGCAGCTCAGAATCCATCCTGAGCACTCACCACCACCACAAACCCCATTCTGGCCTGTCCTGGAGTGCAGTGGGTTCTTATCTCCCTTGCCTTGGTGGCTTCTGATTTGCTGTGATTTAACTCCCAGCTAGTCTGCTGCTTCTGGGCAAACCCAAATTGCAAATGCAATCAGTGAAACAGAAATGCTGCTTGCAATTTGTAGCCTCATCTGCCAGAATAAAAAGGGTGAAAAATCATACCTTTCTTAGACAGGTTACCCTCAAGTTTTCTACTCTCCTTTCTGCCTGCCAGCCAGAAAATATCTTTTCCCAGTGCTGTCCCTCCTTTTTAAAAGATCTAGAAGAACAATATATGGCTTAGAAGAAATTATCTGGTTTAATCTTCCTCCCCATTTTCTCCCCTTCTACATTTTTTAAATGTACCCTTAAATATCCAGTTCCATCTTTAAAATTGTGTCTTAATGTCAAGCTAGAGCAAGGATGTCAGTCAGAGCCTGTCAGGTCAGCAAAGACTCAAAGTGACCTCAGCAAGCCCTGCTCAGCCAAACACCTCCTTGTCCTGCACTGCTGCAGTGAGGATTGAGTGGAGGGACACTGGGGGAGGTTACAGGGAAAGAAGAATGCTGTAGGTAGTCTTGGAGGGAAGTTCCCTTCTGGGACACCTCAAACAGCTGCTTAGCACAAGTATTAATAACCTACAAAAAGAATAAAAGGGATGGGCAAAGCAAAACAAGAGGCCCTGCCTGAATTCCCAGTCGGGTTTTGCACACACGAGTGATGATGATTCACTGTCTGGTTTTCACTTTGTTCCTTTCCTTCAGCACTCGGCAGCTTCCTAACTCTGGTAAAGCTCTGTCTGTCCCTTCACTTTATATGAACTTTAAGGTTTTTTAATCTGGCTACATTATTAGCAATGACCCAAACTCCAGAGAACTTGACCCACACTTTCTCTCTGTGTATTTAATTTAATTTCACTGACTTATGATAGAAATTATTTGAGTGTTTTAAGACCATAAATGAGAAAAGTATTATTACAGTTTTATCAGATCTTGCCTCACCACTAATAGGGCATTAACGTTGGAAAGCTGATTAAAAATATCCTCTTGGAAAGAGATATGTAACAAAAGGAAACCAACCTCCTTTATTCCTTTCCTGTTTTGGCAGACATCTTCCCAAATTAAAAGTGTCACCAAATATGTCTATTAAACCATGGCAGGTCTTACAGGGATGCTGCTCCCCGAGCAAACCATTCCTGCTGCAGCCCCGTTATCCCTCTGTCTCCTACGGGAGTGTGGCACCAGTGTGACACGGGGCTCCCCCCCGCTGCCCCAGCACTGGCACCAGGGCTCTGATGGGGTCAGGATCTGCTCCTTTTTACTGGTGATGACAAAAGCGTGGGGCTGATAATCCTGACAGGGAAAAGAAGAGGCAGGATAAGACCTGCACACATTTCTTAGGCTATTTTTTACCCTTTGTGACTCTAACCCAGCCGCAAGGCAGACAGGGGAGAGGGCAGGGCGGCTGCCTACATCTGCCGCCGCCAGCAAAGGACGAGGGAGCAGGTTATCCCTGGAGAAATCACGGCTGGACTGTCAGAGACCTGCAGCAAACTTCCTGATGAGCGACATTTTTCCTGTAATGGTTTAGTTTTAGTCAGAAACAAAACATTACCTTGTGTTTGGCTACAAGGCGGGAGGGGAATTGCTCCTCTTGTCTCACTCACTGGGAATTTCTTTTTTTTTTTTTTAATTTAGAATAGCAGCATCTTCTTTACAAAAATGTGCATACTTTTCACAGCAGATCACTAATTTGATCCCCAAACTTTCAAGCTGAATATTTTGGTGGTCTCTGGATGTTCTGACCTGCAGCAAGAGGGTTCTCATGCACATCTGAAGAGCTTCTACAATGGGAATACTGCCCACAGTATTCATGGGAATACTGCCCACTGTGAGCCTCTTTTGCTCTGTTCAGGTCCAGGTAATCTCCTTGGACTGTTCCTCCTGCGCCTTTCAGAGGTGATGCTGTTGCCTCATGAGGGCACCCACTGTGAGGTGTTTGCTGTCCTCTCCCCTCAACACCCAGAAAACAGCCTGGACTCACAGAGAGCAATGCTCAGCCTCAAAGGAGTGGTTTTAATAAGACTTTCAGTTTAAAGGGGGAGCAAAATTGCATTTTCTTCTCATTTCAGCCTCTGTTTCCTTCAGCTCTCAGCAGGCAATGGCTTGGGATACTTATCACTCTCAGTAATTTCTTTCAGGACCCCCTTATTTTTATTTTATGCATGGGCTAATGCAAGTGTCTCCCAGTTTCAAATGAGAAAATTAATTTGTTTCCTCTCGATAGCAAAGTGCCATCAAATTGAGCTGTGGATAGTACACACCTGGGCAGTGGCCTGGGCCTGCAGTCCTGCAGGGCTTCTTCGGGAATAAGCCTTGGTGAATAATTTATTTTTCAGTTTGGCTGCTGGGAGTCAAGGGGAAATTCAGTTTAATTCAAACGCAGCCCCCCTCCTTCCCTGCACACGTGTATGTGTTTGTGCTGTGCCTAACCAGGCTGCACAATGGGTAGTTTTGCTGCTCTAAGCCATATTGCACGTAATTTTTCTTGTAAGTTTTTATATTTCTGTCCTCAGAGCTGAGCTTTAAGACATCAGCTCCTCAGAAGCCACTCTCTGCATCCTGCCAAGATGCCACATAAATGCAGGACCCTGGGGACAAAAATTTGCTTGGGTTGCTATTCCTTCCCCACTTGCTGCTGCAGCCAGGCCCGAGGCCGTGGTGGGTGGCCGGGGCAGCGGCCAGGAGGTGGACGGTCACTCTGTGGCAGAGGGAAGTGCCCACGTGAAGGGGACAGGAAAGTTCTTCGAGTTCTGTGCAAAGAGGAATCAGCAGTCCTGGAGCCCACCAAAGTGTTTCACTTCCTCAGAAACGGGAACGGGGAGGTGCTCCCTGGCAGTGACCTGTGCAGCCCCTGTGAGCTAAACGTGGTGTTTGACCCCGTTCTGAAGGGTGAGGAGGGATCTGTTCCACTCTGTACATGTTCTTCTGTCCAGTGATAGAGCTCTGGAGTTCACTGAGTAAATATATTGCAAAAGGAAGTTTCATGCCATTGCTGACAGGGCCTGGTGGGGCTCCCGGAGCACTCCACAGGCACCAGCTTGCTGCTGTTCTTTAAGGAGACACTGCTGAAATTTTTAGCCTAACATCCTCCATGACCACTTTATTCCTCTGCAGTGTGTGCGGTGGTTATTTTTCAGCTTACATATGCTACACTGTCCCATTAATGGATTTTTGTGCCTCCTTGAACCCTGAGTTTTGCTGGGCAAGGCCGGAACCAAGCCCTGTAGGTCTGTGCATGTGGAGGGGGCTCCCAGATGTTCCCAGGCTCCGTGCTGTGCCACTCCTCATGGCAGAAACACAGGCTGTGCTCCAGCATCTCACCCATGCCCTGGGCAGTGGCATTTGTATTCCCTCAGCAACAGGCAGGGGCTCAGGACTGATATTTTGGAGTTATTATTTGCTGATACCAGAGGAATTCCTGGTAGAGGAAGTGCTCCTTGCACCCCAGCTCATGTCACTCTTCACTGGGCCACGTCTCAGAGTAACCCAAGGTAAGAGGATGGAAAACCACATGCATCGTTTCATGATGCTCCTCTGCTTCCACAACACACCCTGTATTTCAGCAGAGCCTGGGAACATTTACCACCCTCCTGCCCTCCAGTGCAGCAGAAAGTTTCCAGGGGTCTGCCCAGTTCAGCTTCTCCAGAAGGAACAGGATTTTACCAGGGGAAAAAATGCAGGTTTAGTCATGTACTTTGGAGGTAAAAGATACTCTAAATGAGCTGTTCTGTTTTCCCTTAACAAAGTTAAAGCTGAACTAAAGCTTCCCCAGCTGGGTTGGCCGAGCATTGAACTTCTCTCTGATGAAACAGGGTTACATGTGCCACTGAACCAGTAGGATGCTATTTTGAAATGCACCCTACCAAAGCAGGCTTTGGAAGAATTTTCAAAAACAGAGGGGTAGATTTCTTGTTACTTTGTGAAGTTATTTACAGCTAAAGTGCCTGGTCTGGGTTACACAGGGTCACTGAGTGTCTGAATACCAGACAGGTGAGATATTCATGTATTATCTCCAATTTTTTTTTGCCATGCCTCCCGTAAAAGGAATATTTTCTACATAACCTCTCCTTGCATCACACTGGGGGAATTCACCATTCTGTGAGTCAAAGCCCAGGTGAGCACCAGAAGAGATCACCCAGGGAGGGCGTGGATTTTTATTCCCAGGTGGTTTTGAGAACAGGTTAGACAAAAAAGGTTCCCCATAAGAAGACCTGATCCTGCCTCGGGAACTGAGGTGAACTACATGCTTCTCCAAGTCCCTTCCAGACCATTTTCCACAGTTCTAAGCCTGGAATTGCTGCAAGAAGGAGAATTTGGCTCTCTGAGAGTTTAGTCACTCTGTGAGTTCTGAATTTAAACATATCATGTACCCAGGAAAGCACCTGAGCACTGGGGGTGGTGCCATGAAGTAGGCTTTTCCCTGGAATACAGAAGTGCCATTTTGCAGCCCCTGTGGAGTTCTCCTGCTGAGGACACAGCAGCATCACCAAAGTTCAGAAACAGCCCGAAAAGAGGTTGGGCAACACTCACACCAGCTACCGACAGCCTGGAGGGGCCCTGCTGGAACTGTGGGTTTACAGTCCCAGAGAGAAGCTTTTCCTTTTTCTTCTCCCAACACAGATTTGTTCCCCTCCTGTCAGCACCTGAAACGTGGATGTCAGGCACACCCTGAGGCTCACACTAAGCTCATTGACTCACCGGGATGATCAGGAGGGGCTGTTGCTCACCTTGCCTGCCCCCTTGGCGAGCCTGGCCAGCCTCACCCGGGCACGTCTGCACTGAGTCACCAACTCCTGCTGGACCAGCGCAAAGCCCTGACCCGACCTGCAGAGGAGAGAGCAGGACCAAGGGCACGGCTGGTCCCACACGGGTGTGCGGGCTGCACAAGGTGTCTCCAGGGCACTCACACACCGTTTCTTCCCCATGAATTGGACCTGACTGCCCCATAACTCCCAGAGAGTGACAAAGTGACTGAGCCACCACCTGCCCTGACTCCAGTAGCCAAAGATATTTTGTACATTCACGTCTGCTTTATAGTTTTACTTTTTCCTGTTTTAGCCAAAAAAGTATTTGAGCAGAAAGCTGCCTTCGTTTTTATCCCCGGTAATGCTGCTTAGCTTTTATCCAATACTTTTATTGTCGGTGCTGAAAGTGATTTACCAAAAGGGTCAGTATTTCCTCCCTGCCCCCCCTGGGAAAACTGGGACACAAAATAATTTAGCGTAAGTTGCATTATTATGGGTTCATATTTCTAAAAATTAAAGGACCACAAAAATGCTTTTCTCTTGATTGCACACACATTGGCAATAATGGCATATGCAAAGTTATCTTCTAAAAAATTATGATTTCTTGTCATCAATAACACTGTAAAAGTGACTCTTTGGAAGATAATGCTCCATAAATCTGAACCATTCACTCCTGCATCTGCATTTTCTTTTTCTTTGAAAAGTTTTGTGGTAGTGGAGAAATAAAGCCTACAAACTCAAATTAAACTGGTCTCCAGCTAGCCCTCAATAAATGTGGCTAAATCAATAGGGAGCATACAATCAAAAAGTAGAAAGAAGTAATGAAACCCCACACCAGAGGCATGAAAGAGGCAACTGCAGACCCTCTGGAGCTGTAAAGCTGGGTGGTGGATTAGTCAGAAGGAGGCACAAGCTGCTAAACGGAGCAGCCCGCACTTATCTTCAGTGTACTAATTAATCAGGCATAAAAAGCTCATCAAGGAGCAGTCCAGCAATGAGAACCAGACTGAAACAAGGTTATCCTGAAGGTTAAAGATGCAGGATCTTCTTTAATTCCTTAAAACAACAAAAGGAAATCCCTCTTGCCATCCCCTCCTGACATACCACTTAAGCCAATCCCCTCTTGCAGGGGAGGTGAGATTGACAGCTGTCACTTAAGTCTTCTTGGGAGGGGAAGGTGAACCACAAATGCTAATACTGAGGATGGCTCATCAGCTTTGCTTTTCATTTCCCTGTCCTTTGTTTTTGAGCCTGGAGCTGTGCTTGCATTTACATCGGTGGCCCTTGGTAGTTCCCTGGCTGTTGCCTTTTCATTTACTTCACAAAAGCTCAGCTCTCCAGGCAGGGTCCAAAACAAGTCCTGGCATCCAGGAGTGCTCAGTATCATGCGAGCATAGGGGGAACATTCAATTACAGAGGTTTTATCCACTCTTGTGATTGCTGACGTACACCCAAAAGCTCCTTCACCACCAGAGATGCTCAGTGCTGGGGAACGGGCTCTTGCCTTCAGTTTTGGGAAATGTGAGGTCTGTGTGGAAAAAAATAATTGCATCAAATGGCAGAGTGGTTTTGGAGCCTCTGGAGGATGATTATGGTTGATCTTGTACTTTGATTGGTCTTGCTCCTGGGGAAATGGCCATGGCCAAGCAGGACCACCTTGGTTCCATGAGCATTAGGGGTGATGTGCACTGCTGCCATCTACTGCCATGCTCACCCAGGATGAACCCTGGGTCATGCCTTGGGGTCATGCCTGAGTCTTAAACTCAAATGGAACCTGTTCTTAGAACAGGGCTGTCAGTGATAGGTCCTTGCAGCCTGTGTGAAGCTTCCACTGGTCAAGGTCCACAGCAGAGGAGCAGCCATGAGATGTCAGCTAACAAGATACAACAGCTTCTGGCAAACAACCTTAATGTATCCAAACCTATTAGTGTTCTTTGTGGTTTTTTGAGGTTTTTTATGGCTGTTTCTTGATCTTAAAAAGTCCCGAGCCCGAGCCAAGAGACTGGACACTCCTGCGGATTCGTGTTCAAGTTGTTTATTGTTTCTTATCTCTCAGAGTCTGGAGCAAGGACAGCAGGACCTGCTCCTCCAAAATTCACAGCAGGAATGATGCCTGAGAAGGCCGTCTTTACCTTTTTATCTCTTTCAGGAAAACCAACCAAGTTCTACAACGTATAATTATTTATCAGTCTTTTCCAATTAATTTCTACCTTTTCTTAACATGACAGTGCTACCTCCACCAATATCTATTACCTTCGTCACAGCAGAAAATGGAGGGGAGACAAGAAAGAGGAAGGGGAAGGGGCACCGCCCTTTGCCCTCCATATTAACTTTTTTCCCTCATACCTCCATAAATCTAAAACTACATTCACCCAGTGACACGATAAGATAATTACACACTCTCTTTCTATTTTGCATTTCATTTCTCAATGTGGGCAGCGTTCTCCGATGACACAGCTCAAGCATAGAGTTCTGTGCTTTCGTCTCGAGTTCCGAACTGTCTGGCATGGCTCCAGACCCCTCTGTACAGTCTGAGGAGTATTCTGGGCTGCCACACAAACCAGTCATTCAAATCCATTTTAAAATTTGCATAGCGGTCAGAATTCTTCTACAATTCCATTAAAAAGTTTTATGTTGAGTCTTTGGAACTTTGTCTTGTGAAGCTGAAGTAAGGTCTCTCTGGGACTGCATTACCTAGATCTCTACGTTATGACTTTGCTTCGTCACCTGGGAGGTGACTCTAACCAGTACATCACAGGTACCTCACTTCTAAGTGGGCATGAGAGGTGAGCAGCTGTGTTCTTCCCCAGCATGTTTCTCTCTGTCTCCTGTGAATCTCCCCAGGGTATCCAAGGGAAGCAAATGCTGCTCCACCTTGGGCCAAAGGCTTTATCTACATCTAGCTAAGATAAGACTACCACAAGGACAGCCTGAAGCCAAGCACCTCATGTTGGTACCTTCTTTAAAGGCAGCCAGAACTCAACCCAGGCCGTGTGAGCTGACAAGTCTCATCTGGTCCCTTGCAAAAGGGGCCCAAGGCTGTTTTGTCCATCCTACATGGGTCATATAAGGGGCTGCAAGGCAGAGCATGGAGTCCCAGGGATAAGCAGGCTGAGGATGCACCCAGGATCACTCCCAGTGCCAGCAGCATCACCCACAACCAGCCCCTGGGGTGCTTCCACAGGTAAGGGAAGTGAAAGGGGAGCAAACACTGCCTCAGGTGCCACGTTGAGTTTGTGTTCACAGAGAAAAGTAGCTGCAGTCAGTGGATCCTTGCTGGAACAGTTGGAAAGTCTCGAGTTTCAACAAGTGCATCTGAGAAAGGGCATCACCTCCAAAGCCCAAAGAGAAAATTCACTGATTGGGTATAACTTAAGCATTGATTGTTGTTTTCAAAATATGGAGACCCACCAAAGAGTTAGGCAGAAATGTAATCACTTGCAAAGAAGTAAAAGATCCTGTACATTGAGCAGAAAGATTTTATCACCAACAACTGAGGTGTACAAACAAGATTCAAAAATATGTTGATGCACTTGGAACGTGCCCCTTAGGTACCAAACATACATCCACACACTAAGGCATCACTGGCAAGGAGGAAGAGCAGCGTCTTTGAGAAAATGAATCTTGAAGACCAACAACTGTTCCAGCATCAAAGCTGCAACAAATTAAGAAGTGCCAAGGTACAGTTTTCATCCTGTGCCTTTGTCTTGATACTAAAATGATGGCAACTGAAGGAGGTGAAGGAATGGATGCACACCTGATAAGCAACCTCATACTGACTGACATGTAGGCTCAGGCCAAAAGTTGTAAGACCCAGTTAGCAAAAAATTATCAGCTATCTGCTGCGCATGGAATTTGTCAAGGTGTTACTGTTATTTTTCACTATTAATAATAGCACTGACAGATAATATAGTTTGCTATCTCTGGTCTTCAAAGATTAAAGTTTCTTTCCTTTTAAAGCTGTTAAATATTATCTTGCTTTAAAGACATCACAGGTCACTGGCTTTTCTGATACTCAGCTACATAAGTAGTTTTATTTCCACTGAACACAGCAGACCTTTCCCTCTGGACCCAAAGCAAAACCTTGGAAAGAAGGGAAATGTGTATTCCTTCCTTGCCAATGACCGGGTGAATTGATTTTTTTCCCCTTCCTCATCACCATTGTCTCTCTGTCATTAGCTCTCTGTAAATAAGCTTGGCAAGGTCTTGTTTTGAAGCTGCCTTTGCCTGTTGGACTGCAGACCTCATGGAGAAGGGGGTGAACTAAAGGTGCACTATCCTAATGGAGACACTGGGAATGGTGGGTGGTCTTTGAGGACACAGCCTGCCAAAACACAGGCTGTGCTGTAGGAGTGACTGGCAGTGTAAGTGGCATGTGGAGAGGGAGGAAGAACAGGACCAGGACAATCACAGTATTACAAAATGCCCAAGTATCACAAATTGCCACTTTTGCACAACATCCTGTACTAAAGCATTTCCAAAGACAGGTAAATTCAGATTCTGCAACAAAAATAAATTTATTTTAAGGAATGGAGTCAGGGAGCGGGGAAGAAAAATCCTGTTTTAAGCACATTTTAAATGCCACAGGTACAAACTGCAGTTTGCTTGATTTAAATCCATATCACAATGATATTTAAGTGGGCTGTAGTACAGCAATAAAAGTGTCTGGGATACATTCCTCCATATGGCTGGAAGCAGCAAGTCCCTTGCAGATGCTGCAGGGTGGGGATGCAAATTTAAGTGGCTGTTCTTGAGCCCTTGCTTCCACATCCATCCATCCATCCATCCATCCATCCATCCATCCATCCATCCATCCATCCATCCATCCATCCATCCATCCATCCATCCATCCATCCATCCATCCACACCCATCTTTGCTATGAGTTTTTGAATGATCACAACATACAGAATCGTGGTATTAAAGCCTGGAGAAGGAGAAGAGTTCCTTAGTCCAGCATCTACCCAGGTGATAGCTGTGAAGGTAGTAAGTAGTAGGGCCAGTCAACATTGCTTTAGGGGAAATTACAGGTATGGGAATGAACCATTTATGATGAACAGTTGCTCTGCAAGGGCTCTGCTTCACTTTCTCAGTCAAGGTGACCTTAGTGGTATGAAGGTTAGGGGTTTTTATCATGAGAACAGAAACTTCGTTTTGAATCAGGTCTGAAACTCTGACAGTAGTTTTTGCAATTGTTGACAGGCACACAACTGGTTAACTTTCTGTGAAAATACAGAAAAATGTTGGTGAGGCTTGTAAAAGGCTATTGAAAGGCAATGTCAAAAGTGGACAGATCAAGAAGCACTGCAGGTTTGCAGGTAAAAGACATTAATTTGAAATGCTGAAATGATGATTATTGCTGGCCTATGCTCCTTGTATTAGTGGAGTCACAAGTTAGGGTGAGATGAACCGAACACCTTCTGGTGTCATGTTCCTTTGGCTGCAGAGAAGCCTGGAGAATGTGAGGTTTTATTTTAGATACATAAAGCTGGGTGGGGTGAATCCACACCAGAGGGGCTGCTCTGGTCACTTGAGACAAATCCACTCTGTGCTTTGATTTTTAGTTTAATCCTGGAGGTGAAAAGACAGCGTTTTTTGCTTTTTTTTTTTTTTTTTTTTTTTTCCTAGAGTGAAATTATACTGCTTGTTATGAATTCATGCTCTTCTGAATGAGTTCTTTAAAGGGCTGCAAGAGGTGCAAACATCAATTTCTTGCTGATTATCAGAAAGACCAGGGATGTGCTAGTTCACAACAAGAAAGAAGGGTGGGAACGAAGAAGACCATTTACCATGTTCCACTCTGCTGTAAACTAATGGAACTTATTGGAAAGGCTGGATTTGAGAGCAGCTCCTGCCTGTGTGTAGGAAAGCTGTGGTTTATAAAGTCACCCAGCAGATAAAGTCCTGCGCTGCCCTTTTGTACAGCTCTGATGTGATCTGCTCAGGGCAGAGCACTCTGATGACGTACCCAAATTAAGCACAGAGCAGATGTAGGCTAAGACGTGCACAGAGGCAACAGCTCTGATTAGAAAATGAGGTGTCTTTAGGGCTGTTCTCTGGAAATGAGGCCCACTGACCTGGAATGAGCCATGTTCATGATATCAAGCTCCTCTTGTCACCACACACGAGGACTGAAGTCACGGCATCTCTTAGGAATGGTCTCTGGCTGTGCTAACTCCCAAATTCCTGGGACATGTGTGGGAGAATGCTAATTGATTCAGGTCAAAAATGTGCCAGGGCAGGTTCTAGGAATTTAACAATGTAGACTATCAAATTCCAATGCCTGGGAATATTACCTGCTACTGTTTAATTTACTAGCAGCATAGGTGTAGCCCTAAGGGCTTGTGCACACACACAGACACCTATGGTGCATTCGAGGTGTTTCGAAAGGTGCCTGGCAGATAATGTAATGATCAAGAGACTGACTTAAGAACAACAACGTCACTGCTGCCTTTGTGAGCCCACAGTAGAGATTCTTTCATTGTGCTTCCTATGGCAAGACAGCATTCTCTTACATATGGGCAGCATCAAAAGTACTGCTGAGAATACTGGAGATAAATACACGTATCAATGAAATATGTCTTCTCTGCCCCATCCTGTATTCTGCTTTAGAAGTCAGACTTTAGAGGTGCGTTTCATGCAATCTATGTTGAAAATAAAACCCCAGTAACTGCATTTTCCTTCTGAGTGTGTGTGCCAGAGAGACCGTGAGCCACTGGGGAAAGGAAAACATAGAAGGCTTATTTGTCCAGATTTCAAGGAAATTCACTTCTCCCTGTGGATTAATTCTGATAGTACAGCAGCAGGTTTTAAATGTTTGATTCTTGTTTGTGTCTGTTTTTTAACCCCTATCTCAAGAGGATTTAATTAGATTTGATGTTCATGATATGCTATTTACCGGATTATGATGAGATCAGCTGATAAAGCTTGACATAAACTTGGCAACTCCTTTGGTGCTTTCTCAGTCTTTAGAATTTAATTATGGCAATTTCAAAACAGGAAGCTTGGAAACAACACGGGGATTAAGGACTTGCTGTTGCCCCACTGGGATCAGCAAGACTTATGGCATTGGTTGTCACTGTTGTCACCAGCTCTCAGCATGCTCAGCCGTCTGGGACGTGAGTGCACATGTTCCCGTTCTGCCTAAAATGGACCAAATGCCAATGCCATTTCTCCTTGGAAATGATTCTCCTGAGGAATCCCACCAACTGCAGTGGGGTTTCATGGCTGAGGTGAGAATGGAGTTAAGTGACATGCCAAGGGTTTGTACAGACACACAAAAGCCTGGGACTTCTGTTTTTAAGCGATTTCCCAGGGAATCTGTGTGCTCCAGCACAACAGAAAATAAGTTCAAATACACAGGGCCAGAGCAGATGGAGTTTTTCACTGTAAAGATTATTTGCATGAAAGTGCTATTTTCCCACACTTGCACTCATTTTAAGCTTTCTTTCCTTTCTACCACAAACAGCTACTTCTGCTCTGTTCCTTCTGTAACCGACCCGGTGCCAAGAGCTAGCACGCTGCAGTGTACCCAAACCAGCTCCTTCCCAAACCCACCTCTGGTTAAGGATCAAAAGATAGTGGTTGAAGTGCAGAATTGTTTCTTTTTATAGCTTTCCACAAGCACAGAGATCACATCTCTCTGCTTTATCTGTATTTTAAGCACCTCCTAAATAGCCTTGCAATCAAACATCTGAGCACCCACAGCTCTGGTTGGAAGGGGCTGTAAGTTACTCTCAGAAGCAGCTCACAGCTCCCCTTTTTGAGCACTTTGTTGCTGATGAAAGGTGCCAGGCAAGAGGAGAGCCTTTCTCTATTTTCCAGTGTAAGTATGTGAAGGAGGCATTTCTGATATTTCATTCCCCAAGTGTTTAAAAATTAATTCTTGTGTATTTTAATAATGGAAAAAAAATGTAGATGCATATGTGGGGACAATCAAGGGGATTGAGGAGCAAACAAGTGTTCCAAAAACAGATGTGACACTTGGGACCATGTTTTAGTGGTGGGCTTGGCAGTGCTGGTTAACAGTTGGAGTCAATAATCTTTGAGGTCTTTTCCAAGCTAAATGATTCTATGATTCTGTAATTGCATTTGGACCTGAGGGCTTCAGGCACTTCAATGTTTTTGACAATCCTGTTTCTCACCCTCTTTGGAGGAAGCATCTGCTACAGCTGCTGGATTCACTGCTGCAGAGAAACACCCCAAGCCCAAGTACGAATCTAGTCTGTCTGAGTTCTGACAAAATACATTTCCAAAACACCTTTTTGAATTAACTTTCCAACCATAAAGCTCTGTGTTGTCTTTCCATCTTTAGAAGCGGTGGGAAACAAAAAAAACTATCCTCTACAAAAGTACCTATAATTGATTAGGAAGTGTTATGAGGTTTGATTCTGTTTCCACAGGCTGGCAGATAAACTGTAGGTCTGCTCTTCTGGACAAGTCCCTCTCTGCCCACCATTACGTGGCACAGTACCTGAGCTACTCTGCTCTGAGGGGCTCTACCCACAGTCTACGTCCTTTCCTTGAGGCTGATAATTGCTTGTCAAACTGATTGACATTTGTAGAACTGTCTTTTCCATGAGACATTACTCCCTCCACACACACCCACCAAAAAAAGAATAGACAATTTGATTTTGCACTGTTTTTCCCCTTTTAAGCACAGTAACTTTTTCTGCCTAAAAGTAGTAATTATTTAATGAATAGTCCTTCATGTTTCCCTGTCAGTCACTCACTGTAATGAACAACTCGTTTTATCTGCTTTGTTAACACTTAAAAAAGTATTAAACTAATAATAATAAAGATTTTCTAGGACTTTACCACACAGGGTGCCCTGCAGAATGTAAGATTGGGATAACAAGCGGGGGAGGGTGAATTTTCACTCTAGACATCAAGCAGCACTTTGTACTTTTTTGTGAGCTATGGGACTATTTTCCCCTTGGTACTTCTCCTGTATCTTATCTTCAACCACCCTGAATAATTGGAGCATATTTAGGGGACCAAGTCCAGCTATTATTTGTTCCCCCTCTGTGAAAGTTGGTGGTTTTTTTAAGCCAGATCTGTGAACCTCTGTTGAGCTCTCGGTATTGAGGTCAAGGCTTTTTACAAGCTAGAATTTTTATCATGAACTGGAGCCCAGAGTTAATTGTACACAAAGACACATTGTTGTTTCCATTAGGATTTACAGTACCACTGAATTTTAATTATTGGGTAACATTTCTTCCATTATAGCTCTCACTCCTCCTCCCCTTTTCGTGCCAACCCCTGTTTCTTTCAGTTGCAGCAGCTTGCAATGCAAAGTGCAAAATACCCCCAATAAATAAACAATTTGTGGCCTCAGCTTTGATGCAACATTTTATTTGTCCCTGCCTAAAACACAGAAACAACAACAAAAAAAGCCAAGAGGACAATTTAATGCGAGCTAAACTGTAATCTGGTGTTTCCTGTTTACCGGCACCGGTTAATTTTAAAGTTCAAAGCGCAGTCCTAGACAAGAGCTATACAGGAGGTCTTTATCATTGCTGGAACAAAACACTCACTTCTTATGGACAAAGGCTCTAGTGGGCAGTAAAATGTTCTTGGATTCTTTCTATGTGATGATAAAATAGACATGCTGAAATGCTTCATCAATTGCCATGAAGTGAATGTTTTACAGAGTTTTCATGCAAGAAAAACTAATAATTCACTCCTAGACTGTGAGGGTTTCACAGACTTTCAGTGACTGAGCTTTGAGTCTTTTTTTAAAGGCAACAAGCAGTCATTTCAAAAGGCATCTAATAAACACAAGACTGGATGTATTAATTGGTTTGCCTCCTTATTTTCCTCCTGGTTTCTATGTTCGTGTTCTGTGCAATATGTGGAGCCTCACTCTATGCACCAGAGTTGACATAAGTAGCCCCAGCAGTATAATGGGAAAAAATGATGCATTCAATCAATAAAAATCCCTTTTCAGAACCAATTGTATAAATACTTGGCCTCAGTTTATCACTCAGTCTCCAGCCACTTCAGTCCTGTGTGGTGTTTTATGAACCATAGATATACCTCATACATATAAAAATAATGTTTCTTGTGCTGGACCAGTCAACTTGAAATGAATTCAAGCCCCGGTGGGGGATGACATCAGAGGTGTGGTGGGTTTCCAAGCTGAAATAAACCCAGAGAAGGCCCCGGAGAGGTTTTGTGGGTGGGAGGACTGCAGGATGTGCAGTGCTTGGGGTAGGTCCCTGTTGTGTGTGTCCCAGAGCCTGAGTCATGCCAAGTGCCTGTGTCCAGTCTGCAGTGCCAATAGTCAGCAAGGAGGGAGTAAGAAGGATCTTTTAAAATGATTTTATGAATCTTTCACCCTGTCTTATTCTTCCTGCTGTGTTCTTCTCCCACTCCCCTCTGACTTTTCTTCCAGCTCCCACCCACAGCATGGCTCTGATCCTGCCTCAGGATAAGGTGGTCTCCACGCAGTTCTCCCAAGCGCCCATAAATTGTCTTTTACTCACCAGATCAGAGTGTGGTCTCTGAGTGTGTAGGAGGAATTATTCCCTTTCTTATTTCCAGCTAACCGTGGCTGCTCTCTCCCTGGACAAGCCAAGCCTTAGTCAGCCGCAGGGGTGGGCAAAAAAAAGAAAGAGTGAGAAGAGCCTGTGAACTGGGCCCTGGGAGAGCCCCAGCAGCTCCTGAAGAATCACGAAGGGGCTGGGTTTTCCTTCTCTTCTCCCTTATCTCTGAACTGAGGGAAAAGCTTTGATGAGTTGGGCAGAAAATATCAAAATCAAGGGGAAGTGTAAGGGGGTCTGTAGATCTGTGGAGGCTTGGATTGCTTAATGAAAACACATCCACCCACAGCATCACTGCAGAGATGGAGATCAGTCTGCTGGGCTGTTCTCTTGAGTTTGACTGTTGTGAGAAATGCTTAAATAGATGGAGTTTCAGCTCTTCCTGTGGATGCTGTTTCTTGTGCATGTTTAGCATGAATACAGAGAAATTACACATCTTTAAGGACCTAATTTAGTTGCATGCTTAAAAACCAAAAGTGGTTGGGTGAGGGGACTCAGGCAACCTGGGGGCATTTTTCTTCCTGCTGGCTGACTGACAACAGTGTGGGTGTGCTGAGGACAAGCAGCACCATAATCATTACAAGCAATATTGTCCTGTCTCTCAGCCTCTGCAAGATCTGGGTCCTCATTCCTGTAGGGTGTGGGACCTGTCTTGGGTTCCCCATTGCTTCAGCTCTTCTGCTATGAGAATAGAGGAGTTCTAGGGGCTAAAATTTGAGAGGGAAAAATACCAGAAATCCCACACCCTAAAGGAAAATCTTCAGCAAGATATCAGTGGTCTCCTGTTTTCCAGGATTGTTGACCAGAATATTGAATCTTTTCAGTGTATTCCCCACTGTTTTCATCCCAGATACAGACACCAACCTTTCAATGGTTGATGCCTTAATAACCTCTACCAACCACCCTTGGAAGGCACAGATTGCCTCTTGAGATGAATCAATGTCTGTCAACATCTCTGGGCATGTAAACACACCAGTTCCTCTTAAAAACACAAGAAATAACTCAGGCATTTGGTTGTGATTTCAGAAACTCATCTGCAAAGGGAGAGGCCAACACACAGCGTAGGTGCTGTGCTGGAGGCTGCCTGTCCTTGCTTTTACAGACAATCTATGAGGCAATTCTCTGTCAAGGAGGCCACGGGACTTGCCAGGGACCCAAACGGGGTTTAGCTACTGTAACCACAGAGCCAAGCAAAAAAAAAATTAGGGAAGAGGTAGCTACTGGTCACTGTGTACCCGTGGCTGGGAGAAATGAGGTTTCCTGTGCCCTGCTGTGGGAGAACAGAGCACAACAGATGGCTGCTGGACCGAGTCTTAGGTAAGAAATCCCAAATGGGACTGTGCCTCTGAAAGAGCCCTCTGTGCCCTGGAACAGCAAATACAAGGGGATGGGGCACAGCTCTGTCCTGCTGTGGCACGTTGGGAAGTGATGAGAGAAGGGTTCCTGTTGTAAAAACGGCAGAAGATCAAGTCTTTCATCGATGACGCGAGGGCAGGACTTTAACAGAAAGGTGACTAAGGATTCCAGCTACTCTCATGTTTTCAACAGCCCAGGAAGGGATTTGGTTCTCGGAGGGGCAGAGCAAGCAGCAGCACCCGTGGTAGATGGTGAG
This sequence comes from Platysteira castanea, assembly GCA_013397175.1. Lineage (NCBI taxonomy): Eukaryota > Metazoa > Chordata > Aves > Passeriformes > Platysteira > Platysteira castanea. Next base: position 523,479 of record VYXC01003396.1, read on the forward strand.
CAGGGGGTGACTCAGATTTTTCGAGAATGACTTTCCTCAACTGCTTTGGAGCCCTGCACTGGAACTCCCAGTTTCACAAATGTCACTTTTGCTGGTGGTGTGTGACTTGCTGTGCTTGGGCAGCGAGGAAAGAGAAGTGCAGTGAGGGCTGTTCCAGCATCCAGTGACTGCTCAGAGACCAAACCATGGGCTTTGCCACCAAGATGCCTTTTATATCTGCGGGGCAGAGCTGCACATTTTGTCACTCAATATGACCCCTCTGTGTCTGTCTCTGGGAAGCCTCATGGCCAGGCAGCACTCATATGTCTAAACAGAACCTGTTTTAGCATTTCCAGAAGAAACTGGACTAAAAAGTTAGATCCTAACAGTGTTTTGGGAGGTGCTGTTAGCACAACCAATAGTGGCAAAGCAAAAGATTCCCTGTGTAATAAGGATATTTTCCCCATCAGTGAATTTCTTGCCAGAGCTCGATGAAATGGGATACATTGAATTGACAGTAATTCCCAAATTCACAGAGTGGAACTGAGGGGTATTTTTCAATGTTCATTTTTTCCACCACAATCTGAAATTTTTTGTTAAAAAAAAGGAAAAAAGAAAGGGAATTTCCTCTTTGCTCTCCCTCCCTCTAATTTTAACTGGTTTTCCTGGAATCTTTGTAACTTCGGGGATTAAACTGAGCTCTGCATGTGCGTTTTCTGTACATACAATTAACAAATGCTTGTCTTTCAAGCTCTTTTAGTAAGCAAAAGAAAACAGAACAGGATTAACTTTGCTATCCTCCATTGAAAATGAGTTCCCCTACTGAGCAGTAAGCACAACCATGGAATATATGGTACTTACTTAATACACTGGGAAAAATATTCTTTGTTGGACTTATGCTCTCTTTCCTAAATTATTTTGCTTGTTGTTTTTTGGGTTTGGTTGGGGCTATTTTTTGTTACAGCCAGAAGGGACAATCAGCATAATTTCCGTATACAAGCTGGACACATATATTTTTTCCAGTAACTTTAATGAGAGTCAGGTTTGTGTGAGGAATTTAAGGGTGAGTTTTTTTCTGCTCCCTCTCACATCAAAAGAGAAGTTTCCATTGGCTTCATTACTGCTGGGTCAGGATGGAGTAAGATATTGGGAAATAACACTGAGAAGAAAAGTGGCATCAGCAAGATGCTATGGTATCATTCTCTTATCACAGGTCACTATCAAATTTATATAAATGTAGATCACTAATTGCACTAATACTTTACAGAATGCCTAATGCAGCAGCTATTTAATAAAGCAGAGGAGTAGTAGCAATGAATCCTCCCAGTGTTTTTATGCAAGTTTTATCAAGTCTAGAGAACCCACCGAGTTGGAAAGACCACTGCCCTTCATTAATGCAGTCATGAACAAAGAATAAATCAGCGTGTCCTTCAAACTCCCGGGAGTCCTCCAGGCCTACACACAGCGTGATTGTAAGAAGAGGGGAAGGAAGGCAGGGAAGTCCTAAAGATTAATCAGATAATAAGGGAAATTCCTTAGTCCTGAGCACAAGGTCTTTCCCCTCCCCAGCCTCCCCAAGAACCCGCACAAGTCCTGTTGCCCCTGATTCGCAGGAGAGATAAGGATGCCCTGGCCAGAGTGAGATGTACAACAAACACAACTTTATCTCCCCCGCCACACGCCGGCTCGGGATCAATGGGCAGCCACCGCCTCGAGTCTCGCAGGAAGGATCTGCCAGATGAGACACCCCCTCGTGCCCCCTCTTTCCCAGCCTTAGAAGTCCCCAGGTCACATAAGCGTGGCCTTGGAAGAAACAGGAAAAACTCTTACCCCAGGTACGAGCCTGGGTCTCAGCAGCAGCCAACAAACGACAAAGGAGGAAAATGCTTGGTTTTGACTGTGTTTGTTTTTTCTTGTTTGCAGAGTTTGCACCTCAAAGCTACCATTGGAGAGCAGCTTCATTCTGTGTGTGCTTTCCTGTGGGTCTGGCAGGAAAACAGAGACCAAAAGAAAGGAAAATAAAAAAACCCCTAACCCTGATGCTGGAAACATCTGGATTTTCATATGTGCTTAACATCTCAAGAGAGTTTGTTTTTGTTTGTCCTTCTTGCCAATAAAGTCAATGCTTTTCCCTGAAATATATGGGAGCCGGAAATATATATTAAAGAGAAGTATTCCTGGTTAAACTCAAGCTTGGGTAATTAATGACAGTGTGGTTGTGATGAGAAGCAGCAAGATGATAAGCTCCATGAGCAATATTGTGCTATCTCTCAGCCTCTGCAGGGTGAGCTGTAATCATTGTGCAACCAGACCATCAAAGGAACGATAAGATCAGATAAGCAAAATACTGCTGTCATTTTGCATCAATGCTACTTACGTTATAATTATTACTTTTCCTATCTTTGGTTAAAATGAGGGTGAAACCCATTTTTTTTTTTTTTAAATTTACACACACTCACATATACATATATGTTAGACCCCTAAAAAGATGCACGTCCATGTATTATGCTGTCTCAGGAAAACCCTGGTTACATTTCTGGTGGCTCAGTCAGACAGTTCAGCACACATGCAGCCAAGATCCACCTTCACTCTACAGGGGAAGCCACCTGCAGACAAAAGATGAGGGGAAGTCTCCTTCAAGAAATAGTCAAGGGACACCAACATGAGCAACACGTTCGTGTCCCTTGAACTCTGTTCAGTAGATGATCCCTGATCTGGAGTTTATGGTCATGTTGGCTGGGCTGTCCTCATGCCCCAAGGGAATCATGATTTCTGAGACCCAGGGTAATCATGACTTGACCAAGTGAGTATGGCAGATGACTGGGATTTCCTCCTCTGCTGTATCTTGAATGCCCATCCCAGCCTCCACCTCCACACAGGCAGATGGGGTCCCAAAAAATTACTCACCATGATGTGCGCTTCTACAGGTTTCAAATACGTTTAAGTTCTGTAAAAACAGCAACAATTTGGGTGTCTACCTAATCTTTTCTGAGCTAGATAGGAACCATTCACTTGCCAAACCAAGGCAAACCCAGAGAGGTAACTGAGTGCTTTATCACTGATTTTGGCTGAAAGAAGCTCTCACCCTCACCCTGTTAACTTCCTTTAGGTCAAGTTTGCTTCCTATATTTCCAGCACTTCTGCTTCTGGTCCTGAGTGGAACAGACTTTCTTGTGGGTATGTTTGTACTTCCCAGTCATTTGCATGTAATTTTATGCAAACATTTTTATCACAGATCAGTTCACACAACCACAAGCTGTGTTTTTATTTTCACTGTCAGCTGAAAGCTTCATCTACATTGGGTTTTTTTCTCTCCTTGCTCCAGCATGACTACATCAAAGTAATTGCACAGGTGCAAACCTGTAATGCTCTGGATGTTCTGCATTTGTGCAGCAAAATGTTCTGCTTTCCATGTACCTTATGTTGGTCTGAGCCCAGGTATCTCACATTTTGCCAGCCAGCACTTTCGGAGGCTCAGTGAAACATATGCATTAAGGTCATTGCAGCAACACAAAACTTGGGCAGGCAAGCAGATGTTTCAGACAATTTCTTGCCATGAGACAGAAGTAAATTCTTTACAAGACGTGCAACACTTGTAACAAAATAATTGCTGAACTGGGCAAAAATTATCAAAGCAGATCATGTTGGTGGATCATTTCTTTAAAAAACTCACATCAAAAGATCAAATAATGCCATGAAATCCTCCATTTGTCAGCCAATGCTACACATTCACTCAAAATGCCTCTAAGTTCTCCACACAACTGGGAGGATGAGAGGCAGCACTGGTGGGAGCAGAGGCTGAAGGAGCAGGAGCAAAACCACCCAGGGAGCCAGCACTGGGAGGGAGAGGACAGGCTTGTGCAGAGTGTGACTGAAATCCTCTCTCTGCCTCTCCAGAGAGCAGCAACCCCATGATTACACAGGTAACAGGCAATAGTGAGCCAGAGCGCAGAGCTCAGACCAGATCAGAGTGATGAAAACCATCAGCAAGCTCCCATTTAAAATTGCTGGGTTGGAGCTGGCACCCCCACAAGAATAACGCTTATTATGTAGTATCCATTTCTCCCGGCTGATTAAATGATAACTCTTATCTTACAGAACATTGGAAGTTGTTGCTACATCACATTGTGGATTTATCAATAACTAATTCCCTGTTGGGGAATTATGTATTTCATGACTCTATATGCAAAGTGCTCATTGCTCAATTTAAAACATGCCTGATCTGAAGTTGATATTCAGATTTTTTTCATTCTTTCTTTTGGTGACTCTTACCAGTCTCAGTAGCAAAGAAATAGAAATTCGCCCTTTGAAGATGACAGAATCTGGAGCAACATGAGAAAATGTCTCCTCAGATAAGCCTTGAAATGCCAAGTTTCAGCCCATTGATTTTTTTTTTTTCCTCAGCAAAATTTTAAATCCTGGAAAACAGACATTTCTGGTGGATCTGCTGAGGCAGCTCTCAGTGAACTGTAAAAGCACAGGCTGCACCATGATGCCATGAGGGGCCAGGAACTGCTCATGGAACAGCTCCATGTTTTCACGCACAAAACGGAGTGTAAGGTCTTTGTTAGAACAGCCCTGAGTATTTCACATTATGGCTCCAGGAAGAGCAGCACATTTAACACAGTGCTGTGATCATGGACAATGCAGCTGCACTCGCCCAGTGGTGGATGGCCATAGGAAAAGGGATCACGATTAACTCCATCAGTGCTGAATGATACACCTACCCTGTGCTCCAGCTAATGCTTCTTTCTTCACAAGAACAAAAACAAAAAAAATCAAACTGAAACCTCATGGAATGTCATGAGCTTGGTTTTTTATAGTTATTAATGTAATTTTTGTTTTGCTGAAAAAGGATCAGAGCCAAGGCATGAGCAGGTGCTGCAGGATCCGAGCTGCACTGTCAGCCTCTTGATTGTGACCTTGAACTCCCAGCCACAAGTCCAGACCAGAATACACTGGAGTGGGCTCCACAAAGGAATATTCATAGAAGACTCAGATCAGTCCTAAGATTGTATTCACCATCATTCCATTAACTCACATCTCTGCAAGTAAAACCACACCAGAGAAAGAAAACTGCTCCACCTTAGTAAAACTAATTTCTTTTTCGTTCCCCCCCTTTTTTTTTCCCTACCATGATTTCAGTAGGGCAAAGTTTCCTGAGTTGCTGGAACGAAACTGGGAAGCTCTTTGATCCAGGAGCAAATGGGTTAAAACAGCTTCAGAGTTTAAAGCTCTGTTTTGCTCATCCTTAATGGAAAATCAGGGACTGAATTTAGAATTGTGTTTGTGGAGAACGAGTAGAAAAGCATCAGAGAGGAGGCTGGCAAAGAGGGATGGTATGCACGGGAATTAAATGCGGTTGGTGTCACTGCGCAGGGCGAGTCTGAACTATGTATGTGCGTGTAAGAATTTGTAGTAGTCTGTGTGCTGGCAAAAGAACTGGCAACCTGCCCTAAAACATTTAATAGGCTCCTCCTGAGTTTTTGAATCCTTCCTCAGTGCTCTGTGACAGAGGAGAACTTGATCCCCATTTTAAAACATCCCTAAGTGAGGGGTATATGGGCTATATATGCGATGGTATTCAGACAAAACATTATAAAAATCAGTTTGGACCTTAATAGAACTGGGGACTATGTGTAGCATTCAGAACCAGCTCTTCCCACATCAGAATTTGGGGATGCCTGGAGATTGGTCATGCATCTTCTTCAGAGCCAGGATCCAATTTCGGATTCCTTCTCAGTCCCCAGAACCCATCACTGTTTGCAGCCTGCATGTCATGATTTGAAATTACAGTGATTTTGCTGCAGAGAGGAATCAAATGAGCTGTGCAAGTTCCTCTGAAATCTGCTCCCTCAATCTCTAATATGCAAGAGAGCTTGAAGTTCCTTCCTAAGAAATAAGTGAACCTGGATGGTTTCTTCTTCTTGCAGTAACTAGCTGACTAGTCCAGCTCTTGCCTTGGTTAATTTAGTTACTAATTTAGGGATTAAGGATTCAACAGAAGAGCAACTGCCACAGCTTGATCTATTTGTTCTGTCTTGACCTTGGCACTGCTGAGGAGATGACTGATGGTTGCCCAAGCTGCAAAGCTGAAAGTAAGGCAAGATCTGAGGAAGACTTCAACAGAGGACACCTGTGGGCAGACCAACCCACCCACACTGGTCCACATGGATGCTCTGAGATCTCCTTCATGCCACAAGACTCCTGAATAGTCGTCATCTGCCCTTGGGTTTGCACGAATGAGCATTTTGTCTGACTGGGAGAAAAAGGCTCTGACCTGCTCTGAACAGAGGGCACTCAAAACCTAAAGACACTGAAGACAGCTTGGGTAAGAGGAAGAGGGGACATCTCAAAATAGCATTTCTTGTGTCATACAGACTGATGGAAAGTCCCTGACTGCCTGCACCAGGGGCTTGTGATACCAGGACAGCTTTGCACAAGTCTCTGAAATCCATTGGACTTCTGCAGAATCTCTGTAAGGGGAACCAGCCCAGTCACCAAATACAAAACCAGCTGTGCTGAGAACTCTCCATCTGCCTCTGATGGCCTCACATGGCACTCACAGAAAAGCATTCATCCTCCTATTTACTGCAACTGACTAAAAGCATCTTTATATGAAAGCCTGGAATAGCTTCAAAAACCTCTATCTTAGGAAAACAGCATGCATTTAATAGCCTTCCAGGAAAGTATCACATATAAACTGAACAAAACCATTTAGCCAAGGAGCACTTAATTACAGTCAGCAGAGCGGCACCCAAACTCCGTGGAGTTCCTACACGAAGGAGCTCTTCCTTGGACAGAGATTGTAAAACCCAGGGGGGCTGTGTAAATTCATCAGGCTCCCTCCAAAATGTAGATGCAGTTGAAGGCTCCTGTATTTTTCAGCTCTTCATCACTCCTACTCAGTTTTCCCTGCACCCGGGAGAGCTGCTCTGATGACTGTGCAGAAGGAGTGTGGGCCCCAGAGGTGGTATTAACTGACTGAAACAGTCACAGAATACAGCAATCAAGGTGTTTCCCTCCACTAATTAAGGTCCGGAGGGGTGTCACCTATGCTTTAATCCTTCCCTTACCCACAAGATCTTCCCAGAAGGCCACAGTAGAAAAACAGCTGCCTTCCAGCAAGCTTCAGACCTTCTATCCACCTTCACTGGAGCAGATCAAAGCAGCTGCCACCTCCTTAAAGTGGAACATTTGAGTGGTTAAACTGAGGGCCAAAGAGAGTAAATTAGTATTATTTTTAGAAAAGGTTTGCTGCCACTCAGCAGAAAACTGCCAGTGCAGCAGCATATGGCTTCATACAGAAATATTGGTGCTCTGTGGGGCAAAGGAGGCCAGAAGAGCAGTAGAAGTATTGTACCTCCATTGCATGTCTGGGAGGCGATGCATGGATGGGATATGGGAAAGGTCTGGAAGGAGCTGCCCTCCCAGACAAATGGCAGGGCCAGTCCGCAGCAGCCAGTGCACCAAGGCAGGACAGCAATCCCGCCTGGTCTCGGGGACAAAGTGCTCCTTGGTGAAGCGACTGAGGCAGCTCAGCACCGCTTGAGGCGCTGGCCCAGAGCAGCATCACAGGAAAGGGCTCAGGGATGGGAAGGGCCTGCAGCCTCTGTCACAGGCACCTGCCTTAGAGCCTGAGTCACCTGGGCTGGCACCAACTCTCACTTCTCGAAGCTGGGAGGACTCCTGAGTCACCCGCCTCCCTCCTCCCCCTGCTCCATCCCTGGGGCTGGCACCAACCAAGCTCTCCTGCTGATGGTTCCCATCAATATCCCCTTGGGGCACGGGGGGACTGGGCACCCCAGGGGAGCACCTGAGATTTCTCTTCTGTTTGCAGTTCTGGCTGGTGTGAGGTGAGGATGAGAAACTCCAGATTTAGATTTTTGTAGGCATTTCTAGTGTTGATTAGTTTTGGTGATACTCAGTGTTAACATTTGTGTCCCCTGTTCCTTTCAGAACAGGACGCCTACTCGTTAATTAGTTCAGGCTTTTACCCAAAGGGTTATTTTGGGGATAGGCTGAACATTACAAAGTGCTCAGTCTGTGCTCTGACCAAGTACTTTGCTGTGAATATGGAGTTGACATCACGTCATTTAGTTCATTTATTTAAGTGTTGATTTGTGGCTGATGCACCCACGGGTAATGCTGACAGCAGCTCCAGTTTCTTCATTAAAATACAGTGAAATAAACACAGCCCTCACACCTTGTCTTTCCTTAGCTGTAACCTGCTCGCACAAGGCGTAGTCATTGCATCGCTGATGACAGCTGAGGCCACTCAGCGGTGGGATCACTCTTATCCCTGATGGTTCTGGATGGCACCTGAGACAAGAGAATACCTGGGACTCCACCCAGCCGAAAGCTGCTGTTGGAATCTCTGCAGACACAAGAAATCTCCTGCTTAATTTAGGGCATGAATGAGATCGTTGGTAGGAACACAAAGCCTCCCAGCAGAGAGCTGTGCTGAAAGGATGGCTTGGTCCTGGGAAGGATGAGGTTCTGGTTCCTGGCCCTGCTGTTGTCCTCTGTTGTGGCTCCAGCAAGCTGGGTCACCATCCCATGGTCTCAGGTTTCCCTCCACTCCTTTGCCCAGTTTTTTTATTTCTTGCAGATGTCACTTTGACTTGTGTGAGCACCCCTGGCCATGGTAAGTAGAAGATCCCACGAAATCACCTACATGAACTCCAGTAAGGAACACAGACAACCATATTGTTCCCAGTGGCAGTGACAAAACCGTTACCTCCTGAATGTCTCAGAGATGTCGTTTCAGAGAGGGGAAACTGAGGCCATGGCAAGTATTTGCGAAACTTTTGTGGTATGATAGAGAACTATCCAGAGTATCATTTTGGGTCAGACACTGACACTGGGAAAGCTAAAAGCTGGTGAAAGCAGCTCACTTCCACCAGCTTCTGGGAGAGTGGAGCAGTGGGGTGAAGGTTTTGGTGAGAGGTTGGGCATTTTCCTGGGCTACGGCACATCCTCTAACCCGTGCAGAAGGATAACACAGCTGTAGACATCTATGCAGGACCTTCACCTGATGAGCTTGGAGGGCATAAATGAAGTCGGCGCAGATTTACGAGATGCCAGCAGGGGACTGGACTGGCTGACTGCAGGAGTGTGAGGTGCAGTCTTCTGCACAGAGAGCTGTAGCTCATCCCGCTGCCAGATCACCATTATTGTCCCTTTCCCTCCTTAGGGGCACTGCGCTGCCACACTGCTGCTCCTGGCTTATGACAGAATTAACTCCCAGTGGAGTATAGTACAGCCTGTGATGTGTGCTGGGCTCCTTCCAGCATGCTACAGAGCAGATCCTCACGCTGGTAACAGCAGTAGCTGTCTTTAACACTATGACTCTGTGAACACCACCCTGATTAATGCTGTTCTCTCTCGCTGATTGTTACTACAATTCACACTAGAACCTTGAATCCAGGAACTGTGCCTAAATGCTTGTGGAATGGCTGCTTCTATCTGCATCAGAGTTATCTGGTTTGGGTTGCTGTCACTTTCAAGATCATAGATAAAATGTATGAGAAGTCTAATCATACCTACCAGTTCCTATCCTCCCTTGGAATCTGAGTTGGTATCTCTTCACAGATCCTAAACTGGCCCATCTCCAGCTGGAATTTATTCCTCAGTCAGAAGGAACATTGGGTCCCCTTAAACCTGGAACAATTTAAAAGTGCTTTCCCATCACAACAGCTTTGACCTGGGCTGCCTTCTTTAAACTGCCTCCAGAGTATTCTGTTTCATAACCAAATTGTTCATTATTGTTGCTCTTTCCAAACTACCTTTGATGGGACTCCTCTTTGACTTGTGCCTTGTTTAGAAGCAATCTTGATGTCTCTTTTTGGCCCTTCTGTGCCTGAATGACCCCTGTATGGGAAAGTTGGTGACAGCAGAGCAGCACCACCTGTGATAAAAGCTTTCCATATTCATTCTGAGTTTATAAGTGCACAGTAACATCACGCTACTTTAATTATATGTTTTCCTGTGCCTTCTCTTTCATCTTTCTGTAACTTTGTCAAGGTTATAAACACACCTAGGCCTTAAGGCTCCTTCACCAAGGATTGCTTTCAAATCCATCTACGCATTTTCCTTCTATGGATCTCCGTGTTCTGTACTTCCCAAAATTGCAGGGCTGCAGTAAATGCCTGGGAATAATGCATGTGTACAAAGCATAGACTATGAAAGCAGAATGGTGTGATGGCATTAGCAAGCACCTCTGATGAAAGACGAACACAGAGGCGGCAAGAGCTTTTCTCACATGTAGTTCTTGAGTGCTGGCAGACCTTCCATTGTTGTGATGCCCTGGATTATTAAAACCTCACTGAAATATCAGCTTGCTTCACATTGGGTTCCCATTTTTCACAGGCCCATTCTTTGTGTGTTTGGCTGACAACTCCTGTGAAGGTTTCCTGTCCCATACTGGATTTCTTTTGAAATTGTTGTTTTAATTTGCCTTGTATTTTTTTTTCTTTCTTTTTCTTTTTTTTTTTTTTTTTTTTTAAGTGAATATAGAATTGATTCGCTGGGAAGACATGGGATTTTTCTGCAGTATAACTATTATCCTTTAAGAAATACAGGCTTCTCAAAGATGCTGCCCCTTTAAACAAGACAAAAAGAAATCAACCATCGCCTGGATAATGCTGTTCTCATCAACATGCAAGGAGCTTGCTTGTCTGTCACGTCGCCCACATCTTCTCAATCACTCCCTTTCATTTATCCTATTATGCCCCTATTTTAACTCATGCTGTGGCTGATACTCAATGACAGACAGAAGAAATCCAGCTGAGCATCATCCCTCCTTTGCTTCCCCACAGGAGATGCAGTGTAGGACCTTATCTGGCAGAGAGCAGTACTCAAGCACCTGATGGAACCTGAGTGGGGAGAGACTTTTTACAGCTAGAGGAAAACACTGCCAACCCAGAAGGATCTAGGTGATGAGACGTGTTGGAGACAAGGGTTTTTCTGACTTTTTCCCCCTTTTCCATGTGTGAGGAGACAGTAGGTGTTTTGCAAGCAGTTGCAGTTTGGAAGACATGATCACAAAACCTGACTAATGTTTATGGCTGGTGGGTCCGTGGCAACAAGTCAAAGCAAGTGCTAATTACTATGGCTATTGCTGCTAATTTATTATTTAATTTCACTGTATTAATGTGGCATTGCAGGGCCCTAACCTGGAGCCATGGCCCCATGGGCAGGACGCTATCCAAACACAGAGCAACGGTCCCTGCTGCCACCAACTTGCAACCTAAATATGCTGGTGTGCTGACTCCTGACCTGTAACCTAGAGGTGTTCGAGCCTCCTGACTGCAGGGATCCCAGAGCTCGTACTGGTCTATGTCAGAGAGCAGTGGAGCTCTGTGGTTGAGCAATGGTGTTACTGACCCAATTGCCCAACCAGGAGGAGGTATCAGCCTGGGCACCTGCACATGCAGGTGGGGAGACCTGTGGGAAAACAGTGGGGCTCAGAGATAAATGAGAAGAATACATATTTCTGGTCTTCTGAACCCGAGTCTTAAATCTGAGGTTGGAGCAGTTTGCTCCCGTTTAGAAAACACAAGCCCTTTCACATGGCTGATTCAGGGCAGCCTCCTCCTCAAGCTGTCTAGCACATGTCTACAAGTTGATGCATTGATACACAGCAGCTCAGGATGGAGTTATCCCTCCCTGGCATGTGTGTTTCTGAACAGCAGCCAAATGGAGCAGCCAGCTCCGAGGCTGCCTTCTGATTGATCCAGTTCATGAAGACCTGCCCAGCAATTTCCATGCATATCCTGGGAAGATTAACACACCACCCTGTCGAGCAGTGTCCCACAGCACTGCAGGAGAACGCCTTCAGTTAACCCTGTGTGCTGCAAACAGCTGGAACCGGCCGCTTTAATGAATCTGCTGGGTTTTGTGTTATAAATGATCCAACTGCATTCTGCTAATTGTGTTTCCTGGGTATTTCTTCAAGACACAAAATAATGCTGAGAGCCCAGGGGGTCTTTTATTTATGTCAACTTAAGGCACTCTGAGCTTCCCATTCTAGTGAGAGCCTTGCAACTGTCAGTGATAATAAAAATACTTAGAGTTGCCATTTCTGTATCTCCCTTAATTCAACAGCAATATAGTTACCTAGAATCATTTCTAATATATGAAGTAATACAGGCCAAGATTCTGGAGGGCCTGGATGGGAACTTGGCCGTTGTTTTCCAAAGGAAAAGAGATTCCACTCCTTCTGTACAAGAAGACTCATGCCTATTACCAACAGTTTAGAGTTTGCTGTTGAAACAAACTTAATCTCTCTTTAATTCTATGTTTTATCTTGGATTAGGCTGTCCTTGCTGGGAATTCAGAGTCTCGGGGTGGGAGGAGGCAGTGACCGATAGGATGCACAGATCAGGTTCTGTTCAGACTTGCAGGCGCTGGGGCAGTCCAGCCTCACAGCTGGCTCTGGGACTCCATCCACAGGACTTGCTTCCCTCCTTTGGCCATTGCTGTGTCAAAGTCAGTGGGAACTGAGTCCATGGGGATTACAAGGAGAGAAAGAGGGCAGGGGAAATCAGTGTAAGCGTGGTCCAAAGCAGTCTCTGCCTCTGAACAGCCTCACAGCTTGGAAAGGCAACTCCTGGTTGACATCTTCCAGAACTAGTGTGGATAATGTGGCACTGGGCACTTCACTGGGCTATCTGAGGTCAGCAGAGTCCGACCTCTGGGAGGGGGGAAGAGGGAAAGCAAGCACAAGACCGTGCCAGGCAATGCACTGTCACGGCTTGTTCCTCAAGCCCCAGAAAACTCCACACCCATTTTATTCTTCACTGTTTCCTCATCAGCCTTGCGTGAGATGCTCCTGGGCAATGGATTTAGGAAAACCCTGTCATTTACACCTTATGGGGAAGGAGCAGCAATCTCCATGGGAACGGGGCTCCCCGAGCCCGGCTCCACCCAGCAGGTGAGGATGGATGACCTGCCAGCTGCTGGCGCAGGAGCAGAGTGGATGGAGGAGGACGGACAGACGGGTGGAAGGCACACCTGAGGGAAGGTCGCTGCTGCTGGCTCCTGTTTGCTCGCCGTGGAGAAGGTTTCTCCCTGGCTGACTTACAAGACAACATCTGGCACATGCATAAAGAGAACATGATGGCTGATCACTCCAAGGGCATTTATCTTCATGAATGAGGAGGAGAGGGTTATAGTGGTGGAGCCCCAAGGAGTTGGCCTGTCTCTCCTTGCTGGTGAAGATTAATGTGTTGTGGGATGTTGGCTAACACGTATTGTGCACACACAATGTACCTTTCCCTCCATCCCCTTCTTCCCCCAGCTCTCCTTTCATGGACTGATGGACTAATACAGCTTTGAATGATGACAGGTTACATGGAATACACTCCCTGGCCCCACAAAATGCAGGGGAAATCTGTAGCAAACAAAGTACTTAAAATGGTTAAGAGAACCTGGATATCCTACATCGTTAACTCCTAACTGAGGGGAAGAGCAGCCTATGGAATTTCACATGTTTATCTCTCTAGCATAAACTACACTTAGAGTATCTTCTCTTTTCAAATATATGGCTCATAAATTAAATTCTTGCATTCTTTTTTTTATATCATCCAATTAAAAGGCAGTACCATGGCTCACATTTTTATTTAAAATAACAGACTGCCTTCTTCTAATAGTTCAAGAATAGAGGAAACTTTTCACCCAAAACCAAAGATATTTGAAGATGGGTGGGTGCATTAGATATTGGTCTTGCATATATCTTTGCCTTGTTGCAATAAGCATTCAGGTGCAAGTTAAATGCAAAATCACCGCATGCAAAGGACAGAAATGGGAAGTGGGAAAAAATCATAGGAAAAGACAATGAAATGGCAAATCTAAGCAGAGAGCTGCCTAACTTGTACCTGTTGTATATTTTGCCTCAAACCACGGGTTCAAATTGTGTAGAGGCTGATCTGTGCAAAGCAGCTTCACTTGGAAGCATTTATTTTACAGCTTAAATTAATGCTCTTTGTACTCAGTACAGCCCCAAGCTTTTGGACAGCTGTGGTTTTTGGGAATGGAAAAAGCCAAGGAGAGTGTCTCTCTCTCCAGGCCCTGATCCTGGCCACTGTGAGCAGTTGCAGGACTCCCTGCTGCACTGGTGGTGGAATATCTGGCTGGTCCACACAGGTCTAGAAAGGAGAAAATAAAATAGCTACGGAGATATGGGAACAAGGGAAAATGCAGAGCCTTTATGGGGGGATGAATATCATAAACATGACAGCAGGCACGAGATGGGAAATTGAGGGATTAGAATGACAGGAGTTTGTGGCTGAACTGGGAAGAGAAGTACTTGCATTTTAAAGTGTCTTGAGGCAGAGGGAGCTGACAAGGACAGGCAGAGGTATTTGTAAGCATTAAGGTGAAAGATGACCAGCCTTTCTCCAGAGGGAAGAAAACCCCTACAGGAGCACACCCTGTCCTGCTGCAACCTGCTACCACAAAAGTACCAGATTTACAAACCCCTCTGAGCACTTACAGGAAACAATTATTCTAGAAAAGGGCTACTCCTCATCAAATCCATTTTCTCAGCAAGTCTATCACTTACAAAGTCTCATGTAGGAAACTGGTAATCTACATAAAAGTGAAAGGAATGTCATGCAGAATAGCTTAAAATATGGATTCCCCATCACACAGCCTGTCATGTCTTCCTACTGTATTTCCATCACTGCAGACAACATAATGCCACTGCACCAGTCATGTTTCAGCTAACACCTCAAGTCAGGTAGACACATAACAGGTTAATTAGGGGCTTTGGCAAATTGAGTCCATGGGCTGTAATTACCAGCACTCAAGACCTACAATTTCTGTTTTAATTAAAATAAACAGTGTGGAGAAGCTGACATCACACCAGAGTAACCAGCGTGTAAGTCACAGTTAATTATATTAAGCTGTGGCCTCCATCATAAAAAATACTCGGTTTGGATCTGGATTTATAGAGACTGACTTTACCATTCCAGCAAAGTTTAATTGCTGTACAGAGGCCACCAACTGGTCTGGACAAGTCAGGGTTGGGGTGATGGGATATGCCGTGAGTGGAAGAGCTCCTTCTCCTCTCGGGGTGGAAGCAGGCAGTGCCAGTCCTTGAATCCTTCCTTCATTGCCTCCTGCCAACCTTTCACACCCTGACAGATCCCAGTTGTGCCCCATCCACACTCAAGCTGCCTGTATCACATCAAAAAGGATGGAGAGCTGCTGCCTTTCCCAAAGAGCACGGCCGGGGAAAATGAGCCTGGGGAAAAAAGCTGGAGAATGAGCTTTTGGGGAAGGTCTGGGAGATGGGAGGTGTAGGGCTCTGAGGTGCTTTGTAGACCTCTAAGCTCAGGGAATCCCCCAGTGATGGAGAGCCAAGCTCTGGGTGCCTGAGCACCCAGGGCACGGGTGGCACATTCATCCTCTCCATCCCATAAACGCTCCTGCTCTGGCACAGCTCTTGCCTTTCTCTCCTCACACACTCCCAGGTAATTCCCTTGGCAGTGTTGCAGCGTAACCACGACCCACACTCCAGCCTCTCATCCACCACCTCTCCCGCTTCTCCTTCTCCGCCCAAGCTTCCCTCCCAACCCTGCCTTTTGTCTCCTTCACCCACTTTCAAGCCTGGGCCTCCTTTGATGCCACCCGACGTGCGAGGCGCAGCCAGACCCACCCTGCCCAGCCAAAAACACACCTGTTTTGCAAACCAATCCGGGTGTATCGGACACACGCTCTTCTGGGATCGCTTTTATTGCGTTGCACAACCCCGCTGCCTGGGAGTCTGCAGCCAGAGCTGCCATGGAGGAGCAGACGTCTCATGGGCTTGCCAGGACTCCCAGCAGGGCCGTGCAATACCTGGGCAGGTAATTAGACACGCAGCAGGGTAGAGGTGACAGCTCTCAGGTTTGTACTTTTCCAGTCCGGCTAAGAGGAGCTGCCAGGTGTCCCCACAAGGGTTCAGTCAACCCACAGATGATGAAGCCCTTGGCAGGCTCCTCGCAGGACCTGGGGGGGACTCACCCGAGCTCCTTGTCGCTACTTGGAACTGCCAAGGATCAGCAATAAAACACTGGAAAAATTGTCCGAGCATTTCCTGGGGGATGTGATGGTAACTCCAGCTGAAACTGCAAGACAATGCCATCTCCCAGCAGTGCCACTGGGGATACAGTGGGACCTCCTGCAAGTGACAGATTCAGCTTCTGCAGTGGAGCCTGGGGAGTGAAACACTCTGAATTTCCATATGTACCTACCAATGCACTTTACCTTTAGGAGCAACCTGCCTGCGGAATCCCTGGAAAACAACATTTCAGTGGAGCTTTGATGATACAATCCTCCTGTGGAGGGAGAGACGAGGGAGCATAGGGCAGGGAATGTTGCTGTTTTCTGTTGTGAAAGGTGTGGACCTGGTTAATCACCCCAGGTTGTTGAATGGACAGCTCAGACACAGAACAGACAGCATTTTTCTTTTGCTTTTTCTGAACAAGATAATATTTTTAAAATCATTCTTTATTTCAGTCTATTGTCAAGTGTGAAAAAGCTACATAGCTTGCCATTTTTTTTAGTTTCTGCATTACCCCTTTTTTTTTCCCTGAAAACAAATAATATTTTCAGGCAGTATAAGTGAAGACAGTTGCTCTTTATTCAGTCACTTCAGGATTTGTTTCTGACTTCCACTAAGAGTGGCTGATCCTTATTTAGTTAAGTATGGTTTCTCTGCTACCTCTCCATATGAAATTTTGACTCTCTGTGATGTTTTGATTAGCATATGATTAACCAGTAATTTTTTCAATGCCATAGGCCTCATACTGAAATTCTTCTTTTCAACATACCTTTCACTGTTCTGCCACTATTTCCTAACAGTTGCTGCAACCTGTGGCCCAATTATTTTCATTTCCACGATATTTTGAATCCAACGTAACAGAAGTAGCGTAGTGAGCTTTAAATTCAGCAGCTAATATTTAAAATAAATCTCATTAAACACCGTTGTCCAGCTGGCCATGGGTATTGCTGTTGGCTTGTAGCTCACCTACAAAGCCCCACAGAAAGGTGGTGTTTGTTTGTTTGGGGGGTTTAAAGGCAGGATTGCTCGCTGCTTTTGGTAACCAGGTGAGACACCCCATGCAAGCTCAGACACTGGAGTTTGGTGCAGGCCTGTGTGTTGCCCAAGCCAGAAGATTGCCCTGTGCTCCCTGCCATGGGTTACTAATGCTTTTGGCTTCTGCAGGTGAAAGCAAAGTGACAAAGCAAAGTCACCGGTGCCCAGCCCTGAGAAGGGTGAGCTGTGGCACTGCCCGCCCCTGCAGGGACTGGCAGAGCTGGCGGGATGTGGGCACTGCCTGGTCAGAGGGACTGGAAAGCCGAGGGTGGGAAGCCTCCTTCCCCTCCGGTGAGGAGGAGGAGGCAGGGAGGTGACTCAGAGGAGCGGCAGCGCCTTCGGGGCTCTCCCGCACACCCTGGCCGGGCCCACGGGCTCTGCCGGGCCCACGGGCTCTGCCGGGCCCGCGCTGCCTTCAAAGCACCCAGATGTACAAGAAGTGACCTCCTCGCCGACATGGAATTCTCCCCCAGCCCCCTGCTCCTCCAGGGCCATGCACACCGCTGTGGGGACACGCCCGAGCCCTGCTGCCTGCACCCCACGGCTCCTGAGGCACCAGCCCGGCCCTGCCGAGGGGCAGTGACGGGCCCGGGGTGGCCGCCGCAGGCAGCGGCAGTGCACTGACCCGGGGCAGGGCCACTTTCTCTCCTGCGAACCAGCGGCCAGGACAGAGGCTTCTAACAGCCGGGACACCCAAATTACTGTTGTTTGTGCTGCCAGGATACCACAGCGTTATTCAGGGTTTCATCCCACTGGAGGGATGGGCCGTTCCACAGCCGTGTCCTGCTTAGCATTTGGGCTTTCGCTGGCTCTGAGGATGTGGGGTTTTAAATTCTTTTTGCCTAATTGTAATGAGCCATTTGGGTTCTTTCCTCCTCTTTTTAGAGCTGTTGCCAGGCAGTTTGTCCTGAAAATGCTGGTTATGGTGTTGTGTTCTGTTTTTTTATTTTCCTCCTCTTATCAAAGCAGGATGCCAAGAGACAAATTTATTGTCCTGTGTAACATCCTCTTTCACATCCTCCCTTCCACACTCCAGGAAAAGCAAAGTGCCTGCACACCAGGACCTTGACAGGTCAGATCAGGGAGCAGGCAGGAGCAGGGCCCAGTCTGTGCTCACGAGAGGCTGTTATAAATCCCATTGGAGGAATGGGATGAGTTTTCCCTGACATCATCTAGCTTGGGAAAGAGGCCAACATCCTTCTTGAACCCTCTGTCCCTATTAAAACCAAATACCTTTCATTTGATATCCACAGCTGGTGATGTGAGGGGTTTGGGGGCTCTGAGCAGCAAGTCTGAGATTTTAATAGGGGGGCCCATCACTTGGAGGGAGAATACTGAGGCTAGAGGGAAGAGGAGAAGATGGGAAGAGAAGCCCAGAAGCCAAGCATGTCCTTCTACTGGGACAGGGGCAGAAAATCCTTTTCATGCTACTGGAGTTTTGTTGTCCCTGAATCATAATCCATTTTAATTCAGGTCATACTAAGAAGACACCTAAATATTCATCAATGAGTGAAAACACACCACATATGTTCTCTTATGTCTTCTCACAGGGCAAGGTGTGTGATGGGACCACAGATGCTGGTACTGACCAAGAAGCTGCAGAGCCCATAATTTTCTGGTTTGTGTTTATCACATCCTTGGTCTCAAGGGGCTTTATTAAGCCTGATTAGAACTGAGCACTTTTGAGGAAAAATGAAGTACATTTGTGTCTACTGAAACTTTTAAAAAAAAACCCCACTCCTGCTTTATTCCTTCTGATCATTTTACTCTCAATGCACCCTCAGGCCTTGGGCTTGTAGGACAGAAAGCAGCTCCTAGTAACTGGAGGGCTGGAGCCACCCTTCCCTCAAATGTTGCCATAAACATTTCCAACAGAGTAACATATCAAGGAGGCACCTGTGTTTCTAGAGCCCAGCACTGCAGAAAAATATCACCCCTGGCCTGCAGTCTTGCTTTTGAAGTGACCTGGCTGAGGGCATGATAATGGGTGAGCTCCTCCAACCTCATTAAAGCCAGTGGAGAACCTCCCATGGCTTTTGGGGGCACAGGCTTTGGGCTGCCTCTGTGCTGAGGCTGGAGCAGACCACTTGGAAAAGTCTAAACAAAAGGAAAAAAAACCCAAACAAATACACTTGCTAAAAACAAGGGGGTGGCATCTCTGTGGGCAGAGAAGGCTGCAGGCCATGGGTGCTGGTACACAGCCAGGATGTGCCCCGTGCAGCTCCCCTGGCGTGTTCCCAGTGCTGGCAGGGTTTTGGGGGATTGTCCTGCCTTTTTCTCTGCTGTCCTAGCAGGTGCCCTGGGTGGCATTGCTCCCACAATCATTATGTCATCAGCTGGATTGCCTTTGGAATTAAAAATAGTTTCAAACTGGAGTGGTTTGGCCATGATGGGTCAGCTGGTGGGAAAGCAAAAGCCCCTGTCTCCACCCACTGGATATTTTGAAGACCTTGTGCAGGCAAACAGCCAAGGTGTGTGAGTGAGGAGCTTTATCTTGGCAGCACTTGGGTGAAGCCAGCTGGGAAAAACAATTACTTTTTCATAAAAATTTCTTCTATCCCAGTACCCACATGTTTCAGCACACTCTGGGGAACTCAGTGCAATGAGTGACATAGATGCTGCTGAGAGACCTCCTAATAAAACCATATTTTCCACATTTACCCCAATTAGGAGAACAGGAGTTGAAGCAGGTTGAAGATTTCAGTTCAGTGAGGTGTTCTGGGGGGGCAAAAGTGGGTTTGAGAGAAACCTGATTTTTCTGTGAAAAAAAGTGTATGTGAAATGAATGATATGAATATCCACGTATTTTTTGTTGTTACTGATTTCTGCAGATACTGAGAGTTTTGAGTTCAAATGAAACTTTTCTTTTTACCATTTGTATTCTTCTAGTGCTGTTCAGCCACAATTCCAGCCCATGCCAGCAGCAGAGCTAAGGGTGACAGGTCAGGTGTCACATCACGCTGAAGATTTTACCCTCCGTTCTAGTAAGTCCTTTCCCTTTTTCTCTGTTGGGGAGGGGCAGGACACGACCTGCTAAAGCCACTCTGAGGTGAACAATGACTAATTCCTAAATGAGCAAATTACTGGAAAGTCAGACAATTGCGACATCAGGACCCCTTTAGAGCCTGAGGGCAGGGGGACAGGAGGACTCCAGAGCTACTCGTGCCCCAGGCAGGGTGCCAGCCCCGCAGAGGTGCTGCTTCCCTCTCCAACCCCTCCGGGGAGTCCCTGTGCATCCCCCGTGCTGCAGGGTCAGTGCTCCCTTTCCCCTGTGCAAGCAGCTTCTCCTGAAATGGCCATCGTGCTGCCAGCTCAGGTTTTATGGCTGGTCCTTCCAACTCTTCCCCGCCACATTCAGGAAAGAGGAGCTAAAGGAAACACCTTTGGCTGCAGTGAATAGGTAGCGGCTTTTGTACTTCCCTCTGCTGCCCTTCCCAGCCCGGTGACGTGGGGATTTCTGACATTTCCTGAGCAGCTGCTGGATGCTACACCTTTAGGAGCTCCAGCTCTGACTCCTCCACACCCTTTCCCCTTCAGCAGAATTCACACAAAACCAGGGAATAAAAAAACCCCCAGCTATAAAACCAGTCTGGTGCTCACTCGGATGGAGTGGCTCTGCTCTCAGTTGCCTTGGAAAAGCTGGTGCACCCCCAGTGTATTGGAGGCACTTTTGGGGTGAGATGGGCAACTGGAGCATTCAGAGAATATATCCCAGACCCCCCTGAGTTTACTGGAGTGGCTTCTTAAATGCAGCATGGATGATTTTACTAATTTGGGGCCTCTTCTAAAAATAACCTTTTTTCTTTTTTAAAGAATCTGTGTGCTGTACTCTTTCTTTTTTTTTTTGTATAGCTTTCTTCTAAATAAATACTAGGATCCAGGTGCTTTCTGCCATCTGCATTTGGAGCCAGGTTGAATCAGCCCTGGCTTGTTCTGTTGTTGGTAGCTGCAGCTCCTCTGACACCTCTCAGATCACACTGACAGGGAAGACTTTTATTCCTCAGCTTGTAATTCCTGTCTCTGTGTGTGGGACAAGCTCACACACCTTGTAACTATTTCACTTCAGCTCAGAACTCATCTCCTCATTACCCAGATATAATTACCTCTTACAAAAGTATTGAATGCACCAAAGCACAAAGAAAAAAGACAGAGGGATTAAACTGATTCAGGTCTCTCACCCCTGAACACTATGCCCCCATAAAGAGCTTGAGGAGGAAGAGGATGAATAATTGTTGAAGGATCATTGCCATGATTACAGGGTATGGTCTCTCATATGGCACCTGAAGACTCAGACAATTATGGAAATTATAAAGAAAAATCAATTTCAGAACTAAGATGGGTGCACAGGGATATTTTTATTTATTTGTTTTTCTGTTCTAACAGGAAACCAGACAGCCTGGTATGTGACAACACATATAACTTTGCATTACAGGTGGGTTTTCACAGGTGCTTAGGGACAGCCTGGCAGCTGCCATGGAGCCTATGGCTAAAAAAATAAATAAACAGGAGATCATTTGAGAAGCGTTGATAACAGTAACATCAGCACTTCTGGAAACAGGGTCAGGTGCGGGGGTGCGTGGCTCATGCCCTTGCTGGGGAGGGATGAGCTGCTGTGGTCAGGGCTGCAGGTGGGGCTGGTGATGGGCAGCCACAGAGGCTGTGGGGTCACGCAGGTGCTGCTGGTGGCTGGGGATGCTGCTTGTTCCCACTCGGAGCCCCTGCCTGCCCTGCCTGCCCCGCCTCCTGGGCAGCAGCCTGCCTGCAACAGGCCTTCCATAAACTTTGCAGCAGAGTTTATGTGCTGCTGAAAACTCTCGAAAAGGTCGTGGCGAGAGGACGGAGCAATTTTCTCGTAAAAGCTTTGCTGACGCATGCCAGGGAAAAACGTCAGGAGTGAAGGAGAGGCTGTGGATCACTGGCTGAAAGTTGCTTTCCTTGTCGCCTCTCCTGTTTTCTTTTAATTACAAAAAGGGGAGGAAAAAACTACCGAGGTATCTTCTTGTAACAAATGGAGGAAAAGAGAAAGTAAACACATAGAGGAGTGCCAAAAAAATTACCGGGGAAATTCCAAAATGAAAGTATTTTGTTTAAAAATTTCAATTAAGGTTGCTAAGTAACAACAGTGTATCTACTTATCAGCTCATTTACAAAATCTAAGCACTGGAAAGCCAAGACATTAATAGTGGTGGAGATCATAAATCTTGTGCTGCCGACATAATAAGCGTACATGCATTATTCTTATCAAGTACAAAGAAAGTAAATACATATTTCATCACAACAAGCTTAATGCTGACCTCTAAATAAATAGCTGTCTTTCATTAGCAATCTCAAAATAAAACATAAAGCAAACCCTATTAAAAAGAGCCATAAAAATTATGTATGTAGACACTAATGACACATATTGATCAGCTTCACGTGCAAAGGCATACGCATGCATAATTCTGCCACAAATCAACATGGTTATGTGGTTTTTTTTTTTCCTCAAACCAGACATTCCTTAATATTCTCAAGGAAACACAATTATCAAGGATTAACTAAAAGTCAGCTGTCACTTTGATAGATATATATATATTTTATATAAACACTTTTGTAAGCCTCAGTATTCACCATACCTCTTTAAGAGCACTTTGCCATTGTAACTGAGCTTACCAAACTAATATGATTTTAAAGGTCAGAGTTAGGGCTGCTGAGTTCTGCTGGGACGTTCTGCAGTGCTGTGTTTTATGCTTCATAAAGCTCCGTCTCTCTGCTTGGCGCTAATTAGGATAGTCCCTTGTAATCAGTGGCGCCATTCCAATTTCCATTAGCTAGGTTTTGGACTCCAAGGGCTGTTGCTTCCACGGTTGCCCCATTTCAGTCGAGCACTTCGCCATATGCCAGGCCTTATGCAGGTGCTGAAGCTCGGAGAAGTGCTTGTGTGTAACTGTTGGGATGGATCATGCAGGCAATGTGGGAACGTGGAGGAATGTGCTCGCCAGACCTCGAAACCCCAACTCTAAGGTGCTTTGTCAAGCAGTCTTTGTATTTTCCAGGTATTTTGGCTGTTTCCAGGGGACAGGCACAGATCCTCCAGCCAGGCCCAGGTGTCTGATCCTCCGTGGAGTCCCAGCAAAACCAGGCTGGAGCAGCACAGATGGAATGGTGAGGGCAAGGGCTGAAGGGACAGCGCAACCTGGCCTTGATGGACCAGGGTGGTCCCCAGGGCAATTCATGGTTTGAGCAGATGACATAAATTTGTCACGGGTTTTAATCAGCCTTGTCAGGGCTCCATGTCCCAGCCTGCCACGAGCCAACATGTGCCAAGGTCTCCCAGCCGAGCCTTCCCACATCACATCCATGGACTGAGACTTTCTGCTGGATGAACAACTGATTTTGTCTCCTTGTAGGTAGCATTTGCTCTGCAGTTATTGCCACAATATACCAAAATCCTTTTTTAAAAAAAAATCACACTAAGTGCACCGAGGATCATATTGTCGCTGAAGGAAACTTCTGAAAACTCACGGATAATAGTTAAATCCATTCAGCTTTGAACACTTTAAAAACTGATCAGACCTCTTTCTTAAAGCCCTGAAGTGCTTTTAACTCCCACTGAAGCCAATCAGGGCTCTTTGAAAGCAGTGAATGGCAGAACTAGCCCCTGAAACATGTGAGCCCAGCTACCAAGAGTGGAAGCAGAAAATAGGTTACCCCTCCCAGCACAAAAATGCAGATGTGAATTAACGCCACATATGTAATGACATTTAAAAGCTACATTCAGTAAATCTTATTCAGAGTGAGGAAGAAATATGAAAGAAATCCATCAACATTAATTTAACTCAGACAAATAACTATTACTCAATGTAAGCCAAATTGCAAACTGCAAGGACTTGTGTATCAGTATATTTTAATGATCACTCCACCCCCAAAAATGTTTAGACAAAAATGGATAAAGTAATCCTTTCATTCAATGGCTCATTTACAAAAAAAAAAAANAAAAAAAAAAAAAAAAAAAGCAAAACTGTGCTGAAATTTGAATTAAAGTGTTCATTTTGAAGTAATGAAGAACTATAAAAAAATCTCTCAGGTTCTTAACTTCCCTCCTCCTGGGAGAAAGAGAAGGGAAGAGAAAGAAGTGTGTGTAGCTGTTCGTGTTGTGCAGAAAACGAGGCTTTTTCAAAGCCTTTCAGCACTGCTGATGAGGAAAAAAGTTTTTCTTTGAAACTAGTTACAGTGCTCTCCTTCCCTGCTTTCCCCTCTCTTATTTCTTGGATGGAGCACCAGGGAGCAAGGAGTGATGAGAAAAATAATATCTCCATGTGGGCAGAGAATAACCAGGAAGGGACTTCCCTTTAAAATTTCTTTTCTTGTATCTTATGAGTAAGCTCAGAAGGGGTAGAAAATTGGGAGAAAGTGGGGAAACCCCCCAGGCTTCTTGCCCAGTAGCACTGATTCACATTTTGGCTGCCTCCTCTTCCCAATAATCCCCTTCATTTTCCCCACTGCAAAAAAGGAAAGCATGTGCTCAAATCTGGAGTGATGATGATGATGATGACAGCAACATCGGTTCCTGATTAATTTTGAGCAAGGAATTATCTATTAGAATGCTGATTGCCACAGTGGCCAGTCCTTTTCCTTCACACCGAGATCACACAGCTGTTGGACAGTGATGTGCAGTGATGGGAGAAAAAGTATTTTAAGGCAGAAGTAGGGGGAAAAGTGTGTGTTTAATATTTCTGCATTAAAAGTGGAGGGGATACCTTGTGTAGGCAAAGGATAACATACACCGGGTGCTATGCATATGTCAAAGATATTTTTTTAATAAAAAATAAGCAAAATAAAGGTATTTCAAACTTAATAATTTTATAGACTATAATCAGTTTGTGTTAATCTGTCTAAACATGTCAGTGATGACAGCACTTCCTTGTAGCCAGATAATAAATCAGGGTCTAAGAAGCAAAGACATTCAGAGTCTTTTTATTTGGTATGCTTTTTATACTGAAAGAAGTAATTTATATCCATTTAGATTCACTTGGATATACTTAGTCTTGAGTCTGAATTTATCTTTGAAATCGCTGTGTTTGGGATACTGAGAAAGAAAATGCATTACACCTGCTGATACCTGCCCGCGTGTCTGTGCCACTTGCACTGTTTATTTTAGGAAAACAAGTGGAGGTTTTTGGTTGGGCTTTTTTCTTTTTTGATCCCTTCAAGAGGGTGCAGAACTAATTTTTAGCTCATTATGGAGGTAATCTTCCCTTGCTTATTTGACTTGGGCTGTTTCCATAACATCTGCTTTCGTGCAGAGGCGCTGGGCGCTCCGTGGATGGAAGCAGCTCTATATGTGGTTACATTCACATGTTGTTCACTTAATGAAACCCTGGCAATTGGCCCGTGTTTGAAACACATCTGAACCACAGAGAGCTGCTCCACGCTGCTGCCGTTCAGGAACCTCGAGAGGAGGGACACGGCACTGTCTGTGCTTTCTTAAGGGAGCTCAGCTAAAAACATTAGGGAAAAAAGAGTGCACGTGCTTTCCTAAAACAACCAAGAATGCACAAGACATTCCGGATCAGGTGCTGAGGGGAGTTCTTAAACAGAGATAGAGGAAAGGTTCTTGCCAATGCTTTTTAATTGTTTTACCATGAGTGTTCTTGCCCGTTGGCTCTCAGTGCCCTGCACAGCAATCCAGCTTTTGCCAGGCTCATGGGCAGAAGTGGATGGGCTTGTTTCCAGTCCTGTGAGTCTAAACCTGAATCCCCAACTCACATCTGTGGTTCCCTCCTTCCCTCAGTGACCAGCACTGGCACCCACTGGGCAGCACAGGAGCTTCCCCTTCTGCAGAACAGGTCACGTGGAACATGTTCTGGTGCTTTTCTCTCTCTCTTTATATACATTTGCAGATGTATATGATTTCAGCTGGCAGAAAAAAACCCAAAAAACTTGCAAACAGAATTTTTTTCCTGTAAAAACAACAGAAAAATTCAAATTTTAAACATTGTTGCCCAAAAGCAAAGATGTCATTTTGTTCACTGCATTTTTCAAGATTATTTCCATAATTTCAATTAATCCATTTAGTCAGTGAAGTAGGGAAGGAGGCAAGAAGGTTCTGATGTGGAACAAGAGCTATCAAAGGTGAAGGTAAGTATTAAACTCATACAAAAATTTTCAGGGGAGTAAGTATGACCATACAGGACTGTTCTCCCCGCCTTGGGCAGTGCCAAGGTAGGAGTTGGCCTTTCCCAAAGTCACACACATTCCTTGCTGGAATACAAACCCTGCTGTGTGCTGTTTGCTAATGTAAAGATATTTGTACTTCCCAAATCACAGCAGAAATAAACTGATCTATTCTGAAGCCAACCCAGACCCAAAGGCTTCTTTATGTATTTATTCACAAGCTGCTGTTTTATCGCAGGGCATGTGTCAGCCAGCAATTCATTCCTTTCTGTTACAGGGATTTCATGCTATGGGAAGTGATGGGGCTGTTTGAATAAGGCAGTGGAGAAAGCCAAATGCTCGGGGCTCTCAGGAGAGACACAGGGACATGTCAGGGAGAGGAGCATGCCAGGGGGGTTGGAGAGGCAGAAAGTGTCTCAGGGCTCACGCTATTTGCATCACTGCTCGGAGTGCCACCTCATCAGCAGGTAATGCAATCCACTCGGGATTGCTTCACGGAGCTGCATCACTACCAGGAACCGCTGAGGTCAGTGGGCGTTCAGGTGGAGATGCCCTGAGTCAGAGAAGACATCATCTGATGGTGCAGATCAAGGGGCTAGTTGTGATTTTATTTCTTTTTTCCCAAGATAATAGACGTTAATCTCCTGAACTCCAGCCTGGCGAGATGAAAGTGCTCCTGCACCACGCTGCTCCCAGCCCGTGAATCGAAACCAGACGCACGCACACACAGAGCGCTGTCACTTTGTGTTCTGAGACATTAGAATTATTTTTTTTTGGCACTTTGAGCCCAGCTCTGCTAGCAGCTACGTATTTCCAGAAGGATTTAAATGCACAGACTTGTGAGAGCAGATTTTGGTCTTCAGCAGGGTCCAGGTTGTGGCAGCTGGAGCTGCTTCCCTCGGGAACCCCCATCTGGGTTGTGCGAGGACTCTGGCCGTCAGTGTCAGCGCTCGCATAACTGACCTTGAGATCTTCCAAAATCTAAACCAGAGGAGACTGTGGCTGCACAAGGCTGTGTGTGGGAAGGTGTGTTTGAGAGAGATAATTATTGGGTAAGGCAAGAAAACATTTACCTACTGCTGTAAAGTGTTCTCTGAAGACAAGAAGGATCCCTATCCTTTAGCCTTTTAATTGATTTTAATTATTCAAAGCTCTTTCTCTCCTTGCTCAAATAGCAGTGTGATACAATATTGTTGCAAGTGTCTTGGTGCCTTTTGAGATACTTAAATATGAATAGCTGGGAAGCTGGTGCCTGCTCTCCCTCTCAAGCACGCAGCCAAATCTTGCTGTGCAAGGCAGAGCCCACTGCACAAGAGCCAGATTATTCTAACAGCACTCTTCATTTCATGGGGATTCGTTTAAGTGGATTCCACACAATACTCTAAAAATGTTATGAGAGATGATTCTAATAAGGCAGAAGCCACTACGGCATTTAAGGGGAATTTAATCTTATTCTCCTACCACATAAAAAGGAGAGAAGTGCTGACATTTCAGCCCACCACTGGCCTGTTTCACAAACATTTCAAACTGTGCTTTTCCATTATACAGCTGTGTATGCCACTTATACACATGTGTAGATTGCATCAAATCCCTTCTTCTCTCCTGTGATCCTCTGTTCACCTTCCTCCTCTTTGGAAAAAACAGACACAGAGAATGGCCTGGTTACAGTCTTCACAAGCAGAAATGACTCTGGTTTGAGGAGCTGGGGTGTGCTGAGACCTGGCAGTGGTGTCACAGCTGTGAGGGGGCATCACTGCACTGCTCTCCATGCAATCCCAGCAGTCAGGAATGTTAAAGTGTGTGCTGGCACAAGGGGAGTGGTGCTCCAGCATGCACTGGGTTACTGCTGTGATTCACTGCTGGACAGGCATGGCTGTCCAGTCCACCAGAGTGGGAGAAACACGCTGAATCCGTGCTGTTGTTCCTCTCAGCTGTTCTGGTTTTGGCTATCCTGTCAGAGCCCTCTGTGGGAACTTGTCCCAGCACTGTGGTGCACTGGGGCACTCGTGTGTCTCACTGCCTGATTTGTAATACCATGAGCACAGAGGTGAATGGAGGAGAATCATCAAGCCCTTGGCAGCTAAGGGGTGCTGCTGAAATGTTTAGGCGTGTTCACACACAAGTTCACTGGAAGAGTTTGCAAAAGAGGAAGGCCCTATTCACCCCAAGGAGCAAAACCCGCAGTGGAAGTAGCCTGGTTGGAAGTCCAGGGCTGCCCAGGTGCATGGGGTGTGGCCGTGCTGACCCTTTTACCTCTCGTAGAGCTGAACAGTCCCTCCACACAGCTTTTGTACAGAGGACTTCCCATCCCAGCCTTCCACGCCGTGCTTGGACCTCCTGCTCCTGCGTCACACCACTGCTGAGCCACACAGCCCCAGGGCAAGGCTCCCGGTGCCCGACGCATCAGAGGGCTCCACTGGGTTTGCTCTTCCCACTGCCCCTCCCACTCTCTGTTGCACAAACCAGCCCTCCTCCTTCCTGAGGCATATTCCTGCCATTACGCTTCCCGGGAGTTGGCTTCCTGGGGTAGCCTTCATCCCTGTGATTGAGGAGATTTACCCAACTCTATTCCTACTCCTCCCTCTGATAATATTAGCCTATCTACTGCATGTGCCAGGTATAAAGTTACAAAGGTGATTACCCTTCCAGCCATCCTCTGGAGAGGCTGTTTTTCCAGTGCTGTCTCTGGTTTAGTGGTGGGCTTGGCAGTGCTGGGTGAACGGCTGGACTCGATGGCCTTAGAGGGCTTTTCCACCCTAAATGATTCTGTGATTCTACAGTAGATCTCTAACAGTGGGTAGTGGGTTCAACACTCAGCCAGAAAGTGCATATACAGAGGAGTCTGCGGGCTGTTGAAGATGAAGGCCATTTTTTATAGAGGTTTGCGTTGCAGCCACCAGGAAATGTCTTGCTTTGATTTGTATCTTTAGGCACTACCAATGGTGCCAAAGAGATCCGCCGTACGAGCGTCGACTTTTGTTCTTTGTGTGGTGATGATGCTGTTGGGTGGGATGGGAACACTCCGTGTTTGGCTTGGGGATGCCCCAAATGCCTCTGCTGGGGGACAAGGAGCTCAGGGAAGGGGGTACAACCCCTTAGTTTGCCATTCCTGCTTAATCTGATCCCACAACCAGTTGTGAAGTAGCCCTAACACAAAAGGAAAGGGAAAAATCTCAGCTAGGAATCCCAGTGAAGTTCCCACCAGGAACCCCAGATTTGAGTCTTGGCTCAGCCAAATTTCTTTTCATCCTTATGCAAATCAGGCAACTCCTGCTTATTTCATCATGAAGTGAGAGGCAGGGTAAGGCTGACGTAGTCTGCAGTACCTCCCAGGAGTATTAGGGAGGTTAATTAGTTAATGTTTCCAAAGTGTGATTATACAAGTGCCAAACAAAACTAACAACAAGAGGAAAAAAATGACACGGCAAAGAAAATAAACAAACATAAAGCCAAATTAAACATAGTTAAGGGAGGTAACTCTATGATATTAAATATGAAATTGTAAAATAAAAGTAGAGATTGATGTAACTTATATGAACTACAAAATGCTGAGTGCAAAACACTTTGCTGGCTGTGCTGTATGACCAGACAGACGGATTCTAGAAAGAGAGCTTTTAGTTAAGTTTTAGGCTTCTGTGACAGTGATTTATTTTAATGATACACAATACTTCACTTTGCATTTGTGATTTCAAGACCTCTCTAAGTTTATGTAAATTCTAGCTGCTAGGGCACAAGATAAAATCATGGCTCTTACTTACTTTTATAGTGTCACATAAATGTGAAAAATTGAAGAGTTGCTCCAGGCCAGCATGCTACATTTTGACACTGTGAGAATCTCTGTATCCTGCATACCCTGCTCTGATCAGGGGATATCTGTGTGAACGTGTACAGAAGAAGAAACAGAAAGCAAAGGACAAAGCAGCCCAAGTTGTCAAGGATCCAGAAGCAGTGCTCCCTCATTCTCAAGCTATTTCACTATGTGGAACAGCAGGTAAACAGGAGAAAAAAAACTTAGCAGGCCTTTACACATATGAAATATTCTCAATCCAAACAAGATCAGAATATTTCTTATGAGTCTGTCAGTTGGCAAACTCAGAATTGATCCTCTCTCCATGCAATCCTCAGGCTGAGATGGGGCTAGCTTAGAGTGAAATTGCGTGGTGGAAACATGCCTTGCTTGGTGATTTTGCCTGGTTCTGTAATCAAATTTCACAATAATGAAAACTGTAAATCAAGAAATTGAGGAAATGTCTTGAAAAAGAAACCCACGAAATAAATATGCACTGAATAAATCCATCCGCATTAACTTGGAAGAAACAGGAATAGTGGCTAGCACAGCACGTCTGCCTTCTCAGCTGATCACTGAATCATGGTCTGACTTTGAGCACATCACTTAAATCTTGCTTAGCTTTGGTTTTCTCCTCCAGGAAGGGGAGAGAACAAAGGATGTGTGTGCCAGGCTTGCTCCGAGCAGTCGGTGCCTGGCTGCCCACGGCCCCCGCAGCCCCCGGGCTGAGGCTGAGGGAGGTGCATTCCCGAGGAGGCTCTTTCAGCACATCCAAGGCAGCACCGCATTCCGGCCGACTGATCCTCAGGCCTGGTGACAAAGAACAGCAGCGAGGACAACACCCGTGTGCACCCTGGGGTGCCTCTGGGCGCTTGGCACCTGCTGGCCCCTCGCTCCTGCCATGCTGTGTTTTTCCTGCTGACGAGCCCCAGGCCAGCTCTGCACGTGCAGAGGAGCTGGGAAGGCTCTGCATGGCAGGAGCTCGGTGTTTCTGCTCTTACAGTCATTGCAGGGCACTGCTGGTGGCTTTAAACTCACGTTGGCTGCGTGGCACCGCGTGTCTGTCAGGGCTCGGCTGCGCGCTGTGGTCTGTGCCGGGCCCAGTGCCACCGCGGAGCTGAAACCACTGAGGCTCCTGCGGGTTCCATCCCAAATCCTTGCAAATGTGGCTGCAAACTCCGAGGAATGTGTCGAGCTGTGTCAGTCACACCAAGCTCCACCCGCACAAACTGGTCGAGGACACTGGAGCACTTTTCGTGCTTGCAACAGTTTCTCGCCTACGGTGGGAATGTGGCAGCCCCTGCGCGAGTCTCTCTGCCTTTCCTCAGGGTCTGTGACAAGTATCACTGGTTGTCTGTGAGAAGTGTGTGCTACACAAACTAAAAATTAGTATGACATAGAATGAAAAGTTTGGACCCAGGTGAGGCTGATCTTTCTGGTACCACAGGGGATCCTTCAGACAGTCCTGCTCAGATTTATTCCACATGCACTGAAATCTAGTGCCCCAGCTCTATAATGTCCATTTTCCCCCAAAGGGAAGTTTCCTCAAGTTGTTTTTTATTGCCTGAAAGTGACATCTATACCAACACACATTTACCCCTTTCATGCTGTAGTTAAATTAACATGCTTTTCCTCCTCCAATCCATGAACTTCCAGTGCATCGAGCTGAAGGGGTTTAGTTCATTCCACATCCCATAAAGGCTGTTCTTAATGGCTTTCATTTTTACCTGAGCAGTCCTGTAGATGCCATTCCAAACGCCTCTATGTGATAGAAACTGAAGAAAGTACAGGGCAGGCCAGGTTAAAGGAGCCTCTACTGAGTTAGTTTTGGTTAAGCACACTTCTGAATTTGGCCCATCTCTTCTCTCTGACATACACATCTTCTATACCTGGTAGCAACACTCAAAGCACCCTGAAAAGGAGGAGAGAGGAAGGGGGAAGAAAATGTGATTATGAAACATCAGAGTAGATCTGATCATGTCAAATTCCTCTGGAAAAAAAGACAGAGAAAAAAATTACCAACACGCAGTGCTTGAAGTCAGTAAATGAAATTTACCCAATTCAGCAGAGGCATCAGGGAAATCACTCTTGATTTGTCTTTGATAGGTTGACAAAATCTCTGTTAAAGTTGTTTTAATGCGTTTGTAACTAGGCTTCCAAATACATTGAACCCAGGCCAGATCTCAGCTTAATAGGACCAGCCCTCTATGTCAATCAAATTTGTAGCTGGTGAGAAAAATGAACCTTTTTTTGTGCCCCTTGTTCTCAAGTTGGGCAAAGAGCCCAAAAGTGTCTGAGGCTTTACTTTGCCAAGCTTCTGAAGGAAAATTTACTTACAGGAATGAAAATGCCCCATGGCTGTTGGTAGCACAATGAAACAAGTCAGGCCAAAAGCTGCCCCCAGACGTTTCCTTGTGGCATCTGCTGGAGTCAGCAGTGCCATCGTGTAGGTGAGCTGAGGGCAGAATTTAGCTTGTTGATAATGGAATTAGGCATTATGAAATGAAGGTATGTTCTGCTCTCTGTGTCGGCAACATTAATGAATTAATTCGCTGCTTAATTAATACACAAAGCCGCAGAGTGCTGTTGGCAAATTAACTGTCAGCAAGACACGTCGCTCCAAGGGTGATCGGGTGGTTCTTTTCTCTTCACCCTGCTTGTGTCAGGGGCAGAGATCACGTTAGGTGCTGAGTCATGGAGTTATAATGGGAACTGCTGGGACCTGAGCTCTTTGGAAAAGAGCTGCTCCTGTCCTCTCCATCTCTGGATGCAGGAGACAAAGGTCAGAACTCATCCAACGTGAGGCACTGCAGAAGCATTTCTCCCTCTTTTTAATCCTGCAGTGACAGTCACCACCCCCTCACCCACACTTGTTTTATAGTTGAGAAACAAGATTATTTATATTAAAAAAGGCTAAATATATTAGAACTCAGTGCCATAACTATAGAGAAGAGCTGAAAATCTAGCTGCAAGGGTATTATATGAATCTGTGTCTGACTTTCCCCCAAATCTGGTCAGAATTTTTAAAAGGGGTCTTGATTCACAGCAAATCAGAATCCTAACTGCTGTGTTTTTAACACAGCTGATGTTAAATAAAATTTAACATTTAAATATAACATTTAAAATTTAAATAAAATTGAATTGCTTGAACTTCTGAACAGACTGACAAGGAGTAGAAAACACCAGAAAATCAGGGAGTTGTGCCATTTAAATTCACCTCAGGAATGGGCTCAGGACTCAGCTTCCCCTCTGATCACACTTTTAGTTGTGAGCTCAGAGTACACCACAGCTTCAAGTAAGACCCCAGCTTTTCAGTATGTTTCTACAGAAATCACACGAAACAGTGAAAACTTTGGCCAGAAATGAGCTCTGGTGCACTTGAAAGGCTTTGTGAATCATTTCTGCAAGGAGTTGCACATTCGTTAATCAAAGCTGAAACCTGGCAGGGTGCAGAGGGTTGGTTACTCAGAGCACCCAGAGCTCAGTGCCCAATCCAAACCTCACTGAATCCTCTGGGAGCTCTTCCATGCATTCCTCTAGGCTTTGGACAAATGCTTCAACCGGGACCTCTTTTCCATGCATGGTACAGATGAGGGTTCTAAGGAGAGTAGACAGTTGTTTACAAGGAATGCTGCATCTCAGAGCAAGGGGAAGACATGATTACAGAAAAAAAAAAAGCACCAAATGCTTTGCAAATCTCATTCTCTATCAGAAAAGTAACTTCACAACTATGTAAATACACAGTTATTGTGTGCAAAAAAAAAAAATTTTAAAGCTCTGTCTGTGTCTAATTGCACAAGAGGCTCCTTTGCTGTGATGAGAAACATCTGCCATCATTTAGAGCAGACTCCAGTGTGCATTTGCACTGTGCTCTCCCTCACAAATGCACAGGGACATGGAGTGGAAGAACTTGGTCTCTTGGCTGGGTAAGGGATTTCTACCAGGAAAATAGGGTGTTGGGAGCTCAAGGAGATCTCTGATCCATTGTCCACTCTGCCTCAGGCCTAGGTTAGATACTTCTGTTAGAACCATGACTGATCAGTGACAGAGCCTCCTCACCTTTCCAAATTTATCTCCATGGGCTTTCTCCATTCCACATGCAAAAGGAAGATTCTTCCCTTTCACAGTAAATCTTTAGATGAAGTAGAGTCTAATGTCCTTTAAGAAGGATCCTGTATTTCAAAGAATATTAAAGCTGAATTTGATTAGGAGCTTAACAGGAAAAGCAGAACCACAAACAAGTGGACCTTAAACAACTGATACCTCTGTATTGACTTCAGTGAGCTCTGGGCAGCACCTGAGGTGTAAATATATGAATTTTGATACCTCTTTGACATTAAAACACGGGATGAGTGATTGACAACAAGAAAAATGAATGAACTGAAAAAAAAATTCCTCCACAAACCAAAACCAATTGACAGCTAATGAAGTATTTCCAGTGAATGACAATACAAATTGTATGAGAGCTATCCAAGCTGCTAGAACTGAAATGCCTTTCTGCCCTCATTACTGGTCTCCCCACTTTGCCAGCAGTTGTCACTTAGAAGGATGTGCTTCAGGTCACAGCTGCTATCAGCAGGACACTCTCTAGCCATACCTGCTTCACAGGCCTCCAAAACTGTAAGGGATTTGCTCTAGGGGTGGTGATATGAGTTTTTAAAATGTAATCATAATTGTTTTTGTGTATCAATGTCTTAGTCATGCAGAACTGTAGCTTTTGCATTTCAAATCATGGCAAAAGTCTATTCCTAGCATGCAAAAA
This sequence comes from Platysteira castanea, assembly GCA_013397175.1. Lineage (NCBI taxonomy): Eukaryota > Metazoa > Chordata > Aves > Passeriformes > Platysteira > Platysteira castanea. The sequence continues at coordinate 558,246 of VYXC01003396.1, forward strand.
TAGAAATACTCTTGGCAATCAGAAGCTTATCAAAGGGGAGATACTGATGGTGCATTTGATTCACCTGCTGAGACAATAGACATTGTGCTTTGGGGCTGCACCTCTCTCGCTGTGACACTACTGATGTAACTGGCTGAGCTGTGCTCCTGCATCACATCCCTGCTGCTGCTCCCCTCCTGCCCTGGGCTTGCAGCAGGGACCTGTGGACTCCTTTAACCCTGGAAAAGGAAGAATAGAACCGTGTGGTTCCACATCCAGGATTAAGACCCTCATTAGGCAGGATTCAACCCTTGGTTTGTAGTGGCTGGAGACACAGAGGCTGTTTTAGCTCAAAGCTTCTCACCAGGGGGAAAGAAGCAGAGAAGAGAGTGATAGTATGAAGCATTTGGGTGGTTGATAAGTGTAAAGATGATCCTCTACAAGTGTGGTCTGTTTTGGAAAAGCTCTGTGTAGGCATCTCTAGTATCCCTGTGAAGGAGAGAGAAGAGATGTAGGTGAAAGGAATGGGCAGCAGCAAAGCAGTTTTAAAATCTAAAACAAAAGGTTCTCTATGAAAAGCCAGAAGCTTTTATTTTTTCATAGTTTCTTAGAAATAGATAGTTCAGAGCGAGGCAAGAAAGATCTGTTCTGGACTCTCTTGGCCACAAGGCACCATCGATTCCTACCTTCATTGCACACCGGTGTCAGAGCCAGTTTGTCAATCCCCCACTATCGACACACTCACTTTGAGAGACAAATAACAAAAGCCCAGTGGAACCTCCTAACCTGCTGCTTGTCTGGGCTATTAGCAGCTCCAGAGCTAATGATGGGTGAACCCTGGAAGATCTGAGATGTCAATGGGAGTGATATGTTGGGAACAAGGACATGATATGACCCAGATAAATTTAAGACAGAAAGGTAGATCAAAATGTGGGTCAGGCAGTCGTTAGTGTTTCTTTAAAGATGATAGGGGAATGGTTTTTAACACTTCCGAGGAGTTTTGTTGATGTTCTTATGTGCGCTCTTTGTTTAAAAAAATAAATACATTTTTCATGCCTTCAAAATTCCAAGCTGTAGAAAATTTCCTCTTGTGATGAGAAGCATTCAAAACAAAAACATGTGGCCTGATTTGTCTTTTATAGAAATCAAAGGCTGTATTCTAAAGAGACTTCCTTTACCACACAAATGTAGCAGATGTTTTTTAAGATTATAGCTGCACAAGCAATCTACAGTTTGAATCTCAGAAGCATTTAAAGTTTTTTTTAGAGGAAGAGTTTTTGTGTTATACTGTGATAAACTGCAAGTGAGTGTGAAAGGGATTGTCTAAGACAGGTAATTAAGGTGACAGTGTACAGTAAATTTGGCCAGCATTGTTTTCATTCAGGAAAATAAAGTTTAAAATGATCAGACCATCCCAGTCTAATGTTTTGCTAGTGGGTTAATTAAAACACATTTTCAATGCCAAAGGTGAAGAGATTAGATCTATGGTAAAAGCAGCCCAACAAAACAATACAGCCAAAAGTGTGTATTTGCATATGTGTTGTTCATAGGACGTGATGCTGTTTCCACTGTTGTTGTCCCCAGTGAAGCTCTCGTGTGTGCACTGGAGCCAAGGGCTGGGCTGGAGATGTGGCTGATCCTGTGGAGGTGCACCAAGAGGATTTGTCAGTGTGTTCCAAGTTGCTTGGTTGAGCTTCAAGGAGAAATGTCAGGTCTTAATCCTGCTTTCTTATCCACGGTGTTCTTTTCCCTAACTGTGAAAGCTCCCGCAGCTCCTGAACGACTGAGTGACCATCTCAGGGGGCTGTGAACCCTGGTCACCTGGGGGACACTTCTGATAGTCTTAAAAAATTGGCTCCTGAAGTAGTCTGAAATGGGAAGTGAGGACATAAACCATGTCTGCGGCCTTTTTATTAGATTTAAGGGTACTGGGCACTGCATATTCTAGTGAGATTACTGAAAAACCAACCAACCAACCAACCAACCAACCAACCAACCAACCAACCAACCAACCGTATAAATAAATGATAAATAAATAAACAGGCAGGAAAATATGAGAGGTGAAAAGACAGATCATGTGAGGGGGAAGCCCTAAGAGGCAGCATGTGTTTCAACATCCAGAACGCTGCAGCAATCAGCTGCATGGGCTGTTGCTGGGTGGTAACACTGAGCAAATTCAGCCAGGGCGCATGAGCCCTGCTGTGCTCACTGTTGCGTGTGCCTGGGGCACAGGGACAGTCCTGGCTGTTTGTTTTAACATCACCGTCAACTTCAGCCTCAACAGAAAAGAAACTGCTTGGTCACTAGCAGGGGAGGTGGAGAACACCAGACTTTGAGAGACTTTTAGCCAGAATTAGATATCACAGCTTCTGCTCTCTCAGTAAATGTGAGAGTATTGCTGGCAGGAAAAACCACTCTGTCATTCCAGGATGGCTCTCCCATCACAGCAATCTTTTATTGATTTTTGTGAACCATTAACCCACTCTTTTCAGGAATTCAGTAATGGATGTTGATGTGGGTTAGTCCTGCTTCTCTGACGATCCCTGATGAGAAAGACAGCAATACTTGCTGGGGGCTCAGGGCAGTGTGAGCCAGCACTTCCAGGTGTGAGCCATCCCACCTCGTATGGTGGGCTGTGAACTGTGATCACCTCTCTGTGGCTTGGGAAGCTCTTCCTTATCCTCTGTAAAGACACCCTCGTTTTTCTTTTGACATATCTTTACTTTTTTTGAGAAACTTATAGATGTAATGTTTCTTTCCTGTTTAGGAAGATTTAATCACAACTTATTTACTCAACAAGAGCAAAGGAGTAAGGAGAAGAGAGAGGGGTGCATGAGGGAAGGCAAGTGTAGCCTTTAAACCTGATTTTTTTTGGTAACAAGCCACTCATGTTGTCTGGCGGAAGTGTAACTTTTGTGTTTTGCTTCCCTCAGTGTTGGGCAATCCATCCTGAACACACTGCAAACATGTTCTTGGCCGTGTTTGCACTCTCACTGGTTTTTCTGATCCTCGTGGTTACATATTAATGGTATCTTCTCCGCACAGATGACACGCTGTTTGTTTGTTTGTTTGTTTGATTGATTTGGGGCAGGATAACAGCAGAACAATCTGCAAACCAGGGGCAGGTTTCCCGGTGCAGGAGGTCAGGCCCGGGGAGGAAGAGAGAAGTGGAGGGCAGGGGCAGGGAAGCAAAGGGCACTGTCGCTTCCCCATTAGCGCCAGCACTTCTGACATTTGCTCTGTCTCGTAGCTGGGGGCAGCTGTGTGACTGCCCTGTCCCCTCTCCTCAGCAGTGGAGCTCTAACCCAGCTCTAAAAATACAGGGAACACATTTTGTCAAAATGAGGAAACTTCTTGTGTTGGGAGCATATGTGGAAACACAAGATGGTTTTCTGCACCAAAAAAAGCATTCGTAGCACAACTTTCTGTGTGTGCTGATGCTCTGGGAGTGTGTGCTTCAGAAAAGAAAGCTTGGGGTTAATAAAGCTTTTTGTTTCCACCAGCAAGGATGGAAGTTTTGTCACTTCTGAAATGTTCACATTTATGAAACTGTCAAGTGATGGCAGATACCACCCAGGAGAAATTGTTCATTACCCTATTGATTGCTCCAGACTACAAGGTGGCACAATTTTGGAAGTGTCATGAGCATTGCTAATTTTTAAGAGCTCCAACATTCTAATTGCAATGCATCACTACCAGTACATGAACCCCTGTTAGGTGCTTTTTCTCCGAATATTGGAGAGGACCACCATTATGATCATGAAATTTCCAGCTACTGGATAACATTATCCCATATTCTGGCTCCAGTTATATCAAGTAGAATAATTTCACATTCCAGATTTGTCAGGTTGTCTTCTATAGCTATCATGTAGACCCATCCATATTTTCCACTGGTTGCAGCATAAAGCATTATTAATTTATCAAGACTGGGCCAAGATGATGAGGTTTCTTGTCTGCCTTTGAGCCAATAACAGCTGCTCCTGGTTCCAGGACTTGATTTTCTTGCTGTTCTCATTCACTTATATGAGGTTATAAGCTGTGGCCCTGAATTATGGGAAAACACCTAAAAATGAGCCATGGCCCAATCCAAAGGCTATCACACACCTTCCTAGTGGATCATTGTTCAGACACTCTTAAACGTGGGAGGAAGGTTTGTCACGACGCTGGCAGAGCTGAACTGTCGAGAGCTGACATCTCACTAAAAGACATCTCCATTAACTCCGGCCAGCAAGAGTCCCTGCCCTATTTAATTCAGGCTTCCTCACTCTTTAAATGAGGTATTTACTGGAAGACTGTACAGCACTGCTTGCAGGATGCTGAGTGCAGAGAAACAGGGGAAGAGAGAAAATGGAAATGTAAAAGGAGGCAGAAAGGCTTTTGGCACTGGTGATCAGGGGGTGGTTAAGAATAAAAAGCAAAATCCTTTGTATGATCTGTAATTTCCCCACAAATCTCTATAGACATGGTATCAGAATGTGTCCAAAATAAATAGAAATTATCTAGTCAAGCAAATCCTGAGAGAAAGTAGGATTTAGAAAGTTAATATTGTGCATGTTAAAGATCTGACCTATTGCTTTTCCCCTGGTGAGCAAAAAAAGACTCAGGATGCTGATGATAAGGCTGAGAAATAAAGTTATAATTTCAGCAAGAGTGGAAACAATTTTGACCCTGATGGATTCTTTAAAATAAATCTCAGTGGCACCAGAAAAGTCCAGTAAGGATTGCTGGAGATGGGTGATAGATTGCCTTGGGTGTTTCCAGATTTGTGCCCCATTCCTTCACTCCAAGAACCAGCCCTAAGGATGAGCAAGCAGAGCCAGGGTATTTCCCCTCTAAATTTAAATATCTTTTTGAGGTACTTAAGGTCTGCTGGTTTTTCCAGCCTCTTATAGTAGAGAGACCAGCCTTGGAAGATGCAACCCACCTGGGATAGTTTATTTTTCTCCATTGACCAGAGAAAGGGTCTGGACTGCTGATGTCACTAAACCAGGTGTGATGAGTCTGGATAAAAGTGAGCAGCAACAGCCCAAAGCTTGGAACTTTTGCTACAAAAATATTTAAAAAGTGTAAAAGTGTGTGAAAATTCATTACAAATTCTGCTTGTATTCTCAACTACTTCTATTAGTTTCCCAGGAATACTGTAGCAAATTATTTTAATGAGGGGGAAGTCATAGGAACATCTGGGGTTTTTATTGAAAGCAGGAGAATTCTATATGGCTTGAAAGAGAGACTGAATAATTTTCTAGGAGATAAAGCTTTGTTAAATGTACTCATACATCAAAGTATGGGGGGAAAGAACAGCCTGAAACCTCTGGTTTGTGCTGTTCAAGGACATGGAATGAGTGAACTATTATCTCTTCTGGATTGAAAGCCTATTAGCTAAAATCAAATTCTGAATTCTCACCTCTAAATATAATAATTCAGAAAGATAAAACTCTTCTAATCAATGAGCCCCCCAAAAAATCACTATATCATCAACAGAGTCTAGTCAAAATAACATAGATTACAAATAATTGCTATGAAGTGTTGAAGAAATTTCTGTTTTCACAAAGCATCTGCAGGAAGGGATTTGAACAGCGTCATAATCTGAGGACAATTTATGAAACAGATAAAGCAGTAAAATTCATTGATCACCTTATGTACTTTGCATTGTCAGAGATTGGCAAAAAGCTCCAAAAGCTCCTGCTCCCAGCTCTGAACAGCGGTCAGTGATGTTTTTGACCACTCCTGACCAGAGCGGGTTAACAGGAACTTCGCAGCTGGTGGCAGCCTGACCTTTCCTGCGGGACCGATGGCCTTGGGAAGAGGAGGATGACAAAACCTTGCCCCACGGCTCTCCTGGGGCCGTGTTTGGGTCAGGCCTCGAGCGAGGGAAGGGCAACAGCTCTGTCCTGGCTGTGCAGTCAACCCTGCTGTGCACCAGTGTACCCAGAACAACAACCCCCCAAAAGAGGAATCAATTATCAGGCACTGTTAGAAAACTCTTGTGCGCCTCCTGTGCCAGCAGCCCAGCCTTGTGTTCCACGTGTGGAAGGGCTTTTGGGGGGCAGCGAGTCAGTGGCAGGTTTCTGTTTGAGTATTCATGCTGAGGACATTGCACAGCACAAGCCTACACGTTGCTCTTCAATTAATTTTCCATTTACATCCTCCTGCACCTGACACATTCTGTTTGCATTGGGAATTAATATTTGCATGACTAATGGAACCATCTTGGGCATCAAGGAAGAGAAAAAAAGATGAAAAACAGGGGAGAGAAACCCCAGGAGAGGTAGAAAAAGAGACAGAGAGTATGTAGTCCTTGAAGAACTTGCATTCTCAGTAAAAGCAAGTGTTGTGTTCAGCAGCCATTTCAATTAATTTATGTTGGGCTGGTGACTATACATGGCTTATCTATAGAATTAGATGATCCCTTCAGAGTTACTTAAAAAGAATAAAACACTCAGGCAAATTAAAAAAAATATATCATATTTTACTAAAATCCCATTAAACCGTCACACCCTCTTCTTTCTGCAATTCCTCTGGCACTATTTCTTTGGCAGAGCATTTGAGCCTGATACTGCAACAAGAGACATTAGTTTTCAGCTGAGGACTCTGTCTTTATTATGCTCAGCTTTTGCACCATTCAGATCCAACTGATACTTATCCAGATTGTGACTGGGAGCCTAATTTTGCATGTGCATCAACTTTTACTGTGTGTGATAGTGGCTAATTTTGGTCCCTGCCATGTGCAACATTTGCCTCAAATCAATGCGATTCTCCAAAGGAAATTGTTTGCCTGGGTACTAAGTTCAAGGTGCTTTGATTCTACCTCATCAGGTAAATAAAATGCACAGGAAGAAGCACCGAGGCCAGCAGATGGACAGCATTTATACAAATAAACTCATTTATCCTCTCAAAAAGTGGGAGTTTCATGTGCACTGCTCCTTGGCCATGCTGCGATCACAACCCATTCAGGGAAGGAAGGAGCTGGAACGGGCCAAATTCATGCCAGAGAATAGCTTAGCAGCTGACTGTATAAACAGTTTTGTTCTAGTGCTGGGAATGCTTCCAGACACGTTTGAATTTACTAATTTAAATGTAGCCTTGAAGTCCCAATGCTTGCAATACCATTCCAACATTTCCCTTGTGAGCAAAGGGAGAGGTCACGTGGACAAGATCATAACCACATCGCTTTAATAAAACAGACAGTAGAAAGCAGGCAATTATAAAAAGCAAAACTTACTTAACAGGATGGGAACTGGAAGCCTTTTATAGAATTGGTTTACATTTTCTGCATAGCAATGCAGTGTGTTCTTACTGGAGAGGGTTACAGTCTCTCCTAGTTAGGAGTGGTAGTGGAAAGCATATGCTCATCTCTGAAGTGTTACCTGAAATCATGTTGTTGGACTTCATTTTAATAAACAACATTCGTAGATGCATGACGAGGCATAAAAAATCATTATTAATATCAGGAAGTATTTCAGAATAAAATAAGGCCTCTGGACCAATATATATTTGTAGGGTGGAGGCAAATGTTTAATCAACTGCAGAGGAAGAAGCAAGAGAGAAGGGTGAAAAGGAAGAAGACCCTTAATGTGAGAGAAATCAAGCAAGCCTGGAATTTGACTTAGTGCCTGATTTTCATGATTCCCTCAGTTTCAGCTTCTAATTTCCTAATTTTTCATACCTTTCTGATGCAGCAGATGTTTGCATTTTCTGTGTTAGTCTGAAGAGTCCGAATGAAAATGCCAGCACTGGACATTGTGGTGTAGTTTTTCACAGGCATCTTCCATTTTTGCAGACAAGTCTAGATGCAAATATTTGTAGTCTGTAGAAGTAGTTTGGCAACCTAATTTATAAGCATTAATGGATAATTGTTAGTAATTAAATGTTTGATTACCCAACTGGGCCCACAGATCAGGTTGCTAGATTTCCATCTGCTAATAGCTGTGTGCACAGGGGATCCCGGGACTGGGAATGGGAGTGAAGGCTGGGGTTTACAAGATGCAAAACTGAAAGTGCAAACATGAAGCTCAGTCTGTTGATCAGCTAGAAAACATGAAGCTTTATCTATCTATTCTGATTGTACTTCTCTGTGTTCAGGACTGCAATGTCTGCAAGGTTTAAATATAATCCAGTGTATTAGAGATCAATGAATTAGATTGGTGTGTAATTGGAATTCCCTCTCTGCTTTTGCAGGCTGCAGGTAGGCACAGGTCACTTCTGCTTGTTAGTCCTACATCACCTTCCCACATTTAAATTTGCAGGTCATGAAAATAAGACCCCCGTTTGGATCTAGCTCCATTCCTCTGGCAGATGAATCTCTGCACCCTTGGAGATTGGTAGGGATAGTCCAGAAGTCAGGGAGGGTGCAAATCCTTTCCAAGTGGGCAGCATCGCAGTGGTAGTCACAAAGGAGTGCCCAGCTTTCTGTCCAGTGTCTGAATCTGAAGTTCTCCTTAACTGATTATGGAATATCATTCATTTCTTTCACAGAGGCCATTGCTAGCATGACTACAGTAAAAAGACCTGATGGAGCTGGCAGGGATAAAGGATTTCTTGTCCCTTCTTCTCTTGATGCCCTCGGCTCATAGGTTGCTTTTGCCCATCCTGGGTGACCTGTACAGCAGATAAAGAGCCCAGAATCAAGTCAGCTTTGAACGGATTTAAAGCAGCCTTCTGTTTGTCTAGAGACGTAGACATTATACAATGATTTCCTGACCAAGGATTTGGCTTTTCTCAAGGATTTAAGCAATTGTCCTGCACAGCCATGGATTCACAGTGTACCATATTAAAAACTTGTCTCACTTTGTGTGTATTTCCTCTGTGCCTCAGCTGAGTTCCCCTCACTGACAGCTGTCTAGCTGAAATATAGAACCAGAGATATGAAGAACACACTCTACTAGTGGGCAGCGCCAATTAATATTTGCATTTAAGTGCTCTGGTTGCAGTGAGATCTCATATAAAATAGATGACTCTCTGCAGAGGCAGCAGCTCTCTAATATCCCTATCCTAAAAAGAGTCCTTTTTAGGTGGGGGGAAGATTCTTGAAGTCTGACAGAAAGCAAGATTCCCATCCCTGGCAGCATGGGAGCAGCACAACCACTCTACATCAATAAGTAATCTGATCATGAGAAGCAAAGGTTAATGACTAATCTGTTTACCTGAGCTTCATTAATCAAAGATTTACTAGAAGTCAGAATCCTGTCGCTGCTCAGGCACAGACAGCTTTGCTTCCAGGTTAAAAAAGACAACTATGCAAACGGCACGGAGCATGTAATTCAACAGAGAGCAATTTTCCCAGTGTGTGGATGACAAAGGAGAGCATCAAAGAGAAAAGGCTCTAATCAGAAGGGATTATATCTGGGCTGTGTGGAGCAGAGGGAAAGCCTCAATCTGCAGTGATGTGAGGAAGAGTTCGACTATGCCTAGCAGCAATATCATCAACCTTCTGAAATGATTACGGGCTATTTTGATGTCGTGAAATATTATCCCGTTCTCCATGACAACTGACACCTCAATAATAGCACCTGTAAGGATTTAAAAGTTGCCAGAAGACTTCCAAAAACATTGGGCTAAACATCCAGCACAGGGATCTAGGAAATGAGGTTCAGATCACAGGGACAGAACCACTGGAGAATTGCTCTGCCTGCCCTTTCTTAGGAACTGGCTTGAGGCCTGCTGTAAAATCCATCTAATCTGAGATCTTCATGTCTGTTGGGATAGTTAATGTCCACATTATGGTTCTAATTGCCCTCAGGTTAAAGGCACTAAAGGAAAAATGAAAAGCAACTTAGGCTCTTGGCGTTGACTATTCTTTGTGCAACTTTAATCCAGTAGTTTTCTATCTCCCCAGAACTCCCAGAGGGACAGTCCAGTTTTCCTAGGGAAAGCACTGGAGGCAGAAAACTTTCTGATGGGCCCAGTTCTCCAATTAAATGAGTTGTGATGACAGAGTCATTCACCTGTTTCAGCTCCAGGGGCTGAAAACGTGGACCTGAACAGAGCAAACCAGAATAAAAAAAATATTTTTTTTTCCTATGCAAAGTTATTTCTTTGAATTCAAAAAGCCTTTTTACATAGGACTGTCTCTGTGCCAACTGATGTGAAATCAATTATATGTAAACCTAGGCATGGGTAAAAAAAATAAGTAAGAAAAAGATATTTTGAACTAGAGAGTCCAAGGCCCTGTGGAGGCCTGAGGCCCCTTATCTCGGTCTTTTGTTAGCTCTCATGATTCCACTGTTGTTTGCATCGGGTAGAGAACTGCACGAGGCAGGGGGAAAGTTAATTCAGTGATTTGTTGACCTCAGGCTGTGTAGTTGCTGTTCCAGCCAGGGCAGAGGCCACGGTGCAGTGCCACACCGGGACCCCTGGCACAGCAGGCTGTGGGTGCCACAGGGCTGTCGTGGTGCCCAGACACAGAGGGGCCGTGGGCACAGCAGGCTGTGGGTGCCACAGGGCTGTCGTGGTGCCCAGACACAGAGGGACCCCTGGCACAGCGGGCTGTGGGTGCCACAGGGCTGTCCTGGTGCCCAGATACAGAGGGACCCCTGGCACAGCAGGCTGTGGGTGCCACAGGGCTGTCGTGGTGCCCAGACACAGAGGGACCCCTGGCACAGCGGGCCGTGGGTGCCACAGGGCTGTCCCGGTGCACAGACACAGAGGGACCCCTGGCACAGCGGGCCATGGGTGCCACAGGGCTGTCCTGGTGCCCAGACACAGAGGGACCCCTGGCACAGCGGGCCGTGGGTGCCACAGGGCTGTCGTGGTGCCCAGACACAGNCCCAGACACAGAGGGGCTGTGGGGATGGAAAATGGAGACACAGGAATCAAAGACCAGGCCTAGCCCAAGATGTAGCTGCCAAGCCATCTACTCACTGGAATACATTTTTTAATGCCATGTGTTGGGAGCTAATGAATTCAGGGCCAGATTACGGCTTCCTTTTCATTACCTTACTTCCTCCATTCAAATATGAGGCTCAGAAGCTCCTTTGGTCTGTGTCTGCTGCCCGTCTGCCTCACCCAGATGTCTGGAGGCTCAGGCAGAGATGTGCTTGGAGATGTCCCAACCTCAGCCGGGATCTGCACCAGCAGATTGGTATGGAAAGAGGAAGTGCATATATGCTACATTTAACAACTGTAAAAGTATCTAAAAGATTTCCTAAGGTTCTGAACTTCCTCTTCTTCACCACACACCAGCCCACAGACCCGTGAAGGGTTGCTCTTATCAAGTGCAGCACCTCATTCTCTTAAGTGATTTTCAACCACCAGCACTGATGCCTCTTATCACACAAACCCGAGGGAAAATCTTGGTTTGCAGAGGGAGACATCAGCCGGGTGCTCCGGCTGCTTTATCTGTGCACCAGGCACGGATGTCATTATCAGCGTGTGGCAAACCTGGCACCGTTGTTTGGTGCCCCTCAAGTTCAGCAGCAGTGATGCGACCTGACAAGGAAGATTCTGTTTTTAATAAAACATATTTTGGCTATAGGCAATGCTGCTCTTTCCCTGGAGAGAGTTATCGGTTTCACGTGAAGCTGCTTTTTGCATGCACGGAAGAGAAGCTACAGAAATGCACAGACTGGGAACTCCCTGAAAAGTGGGAAAAGATGTGTGTGTAACCACAGATGCACCTGTACTGCAGAAATGATTTTTGAAGACATAAGTTCTCATTTTAACACTGAAACATTTTGCTTAATTTTAATTCTCTTCCTCTCTCTCTTCATATATTTAATTTATAGCCCAAAGAATGCAGGCAACTACTCCTCTCACAAGTAGACCAATAAAAGTAAGGAGATATAATTAGATGAGCAATTGGAATTCGTTTTGGAATGATTGAATTGAAATGAGGAAGACCAACACTTGGGTCATTTTACTGGGGAATGTGTCCTTTAGGCTGCTAATGGAGTACAACGAAATAAAGAAATCACATTTTTCTTAGTCAGAAAAGAAGATGGTAGGGTCTCCTGTGCAAGAATCAGGGCTCTTTTTATGAAGATAGAATGGGAACTGCAGAGGGGATGGTTTTAGAGAAATCTTTGGAGGTGGACGGCTGAGATTCTGTTGTATCGATCACTTAACACCACTAGGGTTTAATTGTATGGTTAATGACATGCTACAGAATTACATTCTTCACAGAAGTTTCTTTTTTTTTGTGATTTAAATCAAAATGCATATATATAAATATAAATATATATTTCTTCTTCCTCAGAGACAACTACACTATCTCCGGCAATAGGAATTAATGAAAGATGCTGCAATCCTTGAAATTAATGCAGTTACATTGATTTATACTGGTGTAGGAGCTGACCTTTGAGTTCAAAACAAACCTAATGATGTTAGAAGGAAAAAAACACCCTAATAAATATACATAAGACGAAATTATCAGAAGTGTCTTAGTGAATTAGCATAAAATCAGGCTCCAGATTACTTTCCTATACCATAAAATTTTAAAAAGAATTGTCCGTTCTCCATCAGGTGAGAAACACCAGAGAGGACAAAACACCCCATCAGCTGGGGCAACTGCGTAAGAAAGAAATAAGAAAATCCTCCAGGCTGCGGCCAGTGCAGCGTGGATCCATCCTCTCTGCATCCCCGTGCCCTTGGCAGCAGCTCTTTGTGCAGAATAACTCTGTACTCTCTGCGGGGCAGGGCTGCGCCAGCCGTGCCTGGCCCGCTGGGGAAGGTGCTCGGTGCGGGGCTCAGGAGCAGCAGGTTCCCGGAGCTGATTCCGGCCGCAGGCAGGGCACTGCTGGCGGCTCTCCAGCCTCATAGGGAATGCGGAGCAGGAGAGCAGCGTCTCGTTCCGTGTTGTTCCTTGCCTGGGTGCAATCAGTGGTATTATACCTGAGAAGTGACTGGTGAGCGTCTGCTGAAGAAGCGGGGAAATGATACTCCCATGGTGTTTTCTTAAAGTCTCTGCTGAGGGGTTTTTTTTCCTTTTTTTTTTTTTNTTTTCTCTCGTTGCTTACAATGAACTTTCTTTCTGTAAAAGTGCCCAGGAATAGGACTTGGTACCAGTTTTCGTAGCTGTTGAAGGCCTGGCTGTGAGTGTTCACTCTCCCACCATTACCCATGTATTCACATCATTCTCGTGTGTGTAATTCTCATCCCAGAAATGAGAGTTACATACAGTCAAATCAACTTGACTGTTACCAAACTTTCACTTTATATATAAATATATATTAAAAAGACTTCCAATAGCTACTTCTCCATTCCATGATACTAAGGGAAGTAGCCAAAGAATAAGCCGAGAATGCACTGATAAATGCAATTACTACTAGATTGATGTTTTTAAATGTTCTGTTGTTGACAAAAAGCCCTCAGAAACCTGAAATGTTAATCTATTTTTCTTTTGCAAATTGAGTACTGCCTGCTGTGTACATCCTTTTATTACTGCAGGGCTGCTCATAGGCTCCAGGCTGTTGGCATTTATTTATTAAAAAAGAAAAACTATCAAGAAACAGCACAGAAATATTTTTTCAGTTGGTTTCCAAAACAAAAATAATTGGCAGATACAGGGAATAAAAAACCAAAACAACCCAAAATTTTGGCCAAAAGAGTATTGACAGACAAGAACAGAAGGAGCAGTGTCACTGCCCCCGGGGACACAGAGTCAAAGAAACAAAGCTGACTTTCACAAGTAGTTGTCTAGACAATCAAGGGGCTTTTTACAGATTGATGCTTAGGTTTAATAAAGAGGCCAAACTGCTTGAGTCTGCATGAAGCTGTAAGAAATCAAAAGCAAAATTCCACAGAGTGGTGCAAGAGCAGTATAATATAATTGCTGGGGTTTCAGAACAAAATCTTTATGAAAATGGGCAGCTCTCCTAGCCAAAAGACACCTTCTGGTGTCATTTATCAACAGCTGCTTTGGAAACCCGAGGTATGCTACAGTGATCACTCATAGGAAGATCTGCTGTCATTAATGACCAGATTTTTTCCACTTGTTCATTTTGCTTCTTTGAAAGCAAGAAGCTGCTCCAGAATTCATTGTCTAATGCAAAAGAACATGAGTCCACATGGGTGCTTTAACACGAGCATCCAGGATTCTTTTTGTAAATAGATCTGAGCAGCATCTAGAGTGGAAGTGTCCCCCAGACAGCTTCACCACGGACTTGGAGTGAGGAAATATCTCTGAGGGAAAAGCGAACTGAAATTAAAGTTGCAACCACCACTACACCATTACACACCAAGAACTTCAGCTCTTTAAAAACAAAAGGAGTAGATCAGCAGCAGGCATTTACTCATCCTGAGATTTAGGAGTGTTTTTCCTGAATTCTGCTTCTGAATTCGGCTTCTTTTCCTCTTCTTCTTTCTCAGAATTCTGCTTTTTTCCCTCTTTCTGGGGAAAGCAGTTATTTTCTTGACGGACTGTGTTTGACTAGTGTGCCTCTTGAATTTCCTTTATTATAGTAGTCCTTTATATAGAAAAATATTTTTATTTTTTTGCCAAAAGAAGCAGAAAATATTGTCTGCATCATCTGGGTAACTGAGCTCCAGTTTTCTAATTCCACCTGCGTTTCACAGAAAGAAACTACCCAAATATGACACAGGATTTGAATGCTGTCTAATGGAATATGCAGCATAGAGGAAGAGCAAAGATTGCACTTGGTTAGGATTTATATGGGTTTTAGCATTCTTGGAAAGGACATGCAATTACTGTGCTTTTTCTTCGAGTCCACAGACCAGGTTTTTTTGCAGTAATGCAGTCATGCTGGAGTCATAGCACAGCCAAGGTCTCACTATAACTTACAAAAAGTGCACTGGGAGATCCATATTTTTACAATTCCTTCAAACAAATCAGAGACAGGGCAAATATGAAGAAGAGCTCCAAAGCACGCCCCTGTGTCCATAAACTTCTGCTTGGGCAGGAGCAGATACGGGCATGGTTTCAAGGCAGTGTACTTCATGCCTTGTGCACTTTAGAGGCATGTGTTTCATTTGATTTATTTACTTCAGTAACTCCTCTGTGTCCCTGAGGTTTTGAAATCTAAGGCCAAGGTCAGCAGCTACAATGGGAGTTGTTGTGGTCTTTGTAGGCAGGAGGTGGAAGGAGTGAATTTAATTCCCTGTTGACACCAGTGGGACTTGGGAACAGCCAAGCCAGCAGACTGCCAACCCTGTGATGTAGGTTGGGAACCAACCAGGAGGACTCTCCCCAAAAATGGAAGCACAGAAGGTTCCTAAAACCAGATGTTTTTACTCCTTTTTTTGTTCTCACCATAAACATTGGGTGCAAAGTTTGCTGCCAGCCTGCAATAAACCCCTCCCAGGTGAGCTGAGGTTCTGGTTCTACTGCAAAGAGAGTAACACTGAAATGAGCACAGAACATGTTAAAGTACCAGAGGAACTGTGATTTCTGGCTTGAATAAGTCTCCTAATAATTTGCATATTTGTTCTAGTCTGATTTCTACTGTTCCAAATTATTCTTTTCCCTTATTCTCCCCGTGGTTTCATAACTTGACAAGTCCTATTTATTGATCAGCCTTTGTCTCTTTCTAAAAAGGAAGGCCAGGGACTCTCTGTCATCTTTTAGGTCAGCTGGCTTGCTCACTATAAGCACAGCCTGAAAGAATGGGATAAAATTTAGACATTCAGCCTCATGAGTGCACTTCTGGGGAGCTGGCTGTCTTCAGGAACAAAGACAAAACCTGTGTCCAACTGTATGCAGGACCAGGGCTCTGGTTCCCAAATGTTACTCAGTAGCTGACAACCTCTGGCAAGCAAAATATACCCTTTTTATACTATGCTGAACATTTAAAAAGTGGTAATAAATAGCTGGTAGCTTAGAGGTGTGATTTATTTATTTTACGAATCACAGAAGACTCCATAACTCATGAAAGATTAAGGCTGAAGCAAGTTGTATGGCTCTTGCATTACAAGTGGAGATTAATGTCTTTTTTCATGAAGCCTCATCATTAACCGGTCTGCATTAGAGTAGTTTAATGTTAGTGACAGAAAGAATTGACTTTTAACATTTTTTAAATACTCTGCCATTTGGTTGGTCTTTGCCAGGGGGATTTCTCCCAGACCTGAGAGATTTTGAAAGGAATAAATCCCATCTCAGCATGGGCTTTCCTACGTACACCTGCACCCCACACGATTATTATGAAGATGCACAAGATCAGCAGGATAATACAGGGGGGTTTTGCCCTGCATAAAGACTGCTTCAAGGCTTTTGGGACTTTCAGTCATGCTGAGTCACCCTGAGACGATTCTCCTTCATTAGAGTATCTCAATTTACAACTCATCTACCGTGACAAAAGTGGCTTCTGTTACAAATGCACTGCAAAAGGCTGGAATAGCTCTCCCTATCCACTGTGACTGCTCCTGCTTCTATCAGACCACAGTAGTGATGTTTTATGGTTTTCAGGGCTTATCCCTTTCCAGGGACATATTTAGTTAAATATCATCTTACATGGGAATCATCATATTTATTTTTGAACCACAGATTACATCTGCAAGTGACTTTATCTTTCATTGCAGTGTGTCATATCACAACACTATAGTATTGAATACAAGTAATTTACTAAAATCTATTAAAACACTCCCATTTTAGAAATCCATTACAAGTTTTCTTGTTGATATTACCACATCCAGGAATGCCAGTGCGACAGGAGAATTAACTTGATGAACAGTCCTGTGAAATGTGCCTCTACAAGCTGTTTCTAAAACATCTTTCAAGGCATCTCCATCAGCTCATGATTCTCTTTGGTTTTCTTTCTTTTCTAGAACTATTTGCTAGCCCTTAGTTGTGGTAAGCGATTATTTGTGCTTTCAAACAAACTCCATGAAAAACGTTTTTCAAGTGGAGATCAAAGAGTGAAGGCAAACATAAAAGCAGTCTTATAAAAACTGTGTATTAAAAAATCTAAGCACCATCCATATGCCAATTACATCCAAACCTCGTGGCCCTTTCTCTATGAGGCTTCTTAAAGGTGGTAGAAATGTCAGATGAAACAAAAAGGGGCACATTATGGAGAGGAAAATTGTGGAGATGAGAGGTGGCTCTCAGGAGCCATCCACTGAGGAGTTCTGGTTGGGAAGGGCAGCTCCAGAGAGCAACGCTTGCAGCACTAACTGTGGTCCTCAATTACTACAGTCTGAGGCCTGCAATAATTTCTAACAGTTGCAGGTGTCATTAAACAGAATTTTCACAAGCTCAGGGGTTAAAATGATGCCCTAAACCTATAAAAGCATGCAAACTCTTCAGTCCCCAGGAAGGATTTACTCTTAAGAGCTAAGGGCTGGTTTTACTCTCTGAGATCACACAGTTGTAAAATTCAAATCTAAAATGAACTTATGTCCTATTCTGATATGACTTCCCTTAACACCTCCGCACCCAGGATGTTCATCCTTTTGACCTCTGCCAGTGATGCGATGGTGAGGCACAAAGATTTCCTCATAGGGCACGATGTTACTGAGCACTGGAGACCCCAAACACTCCACTATCTGGAACAATCGTGACATCAGTGCTCAGTGGACTTCAGCAAACAGCATAAAGGCTCCGGGAAGTGCAATTATTTGAGATAATTAAAGTTCTTGCACTTGCTGACTAAAGCCAGCCCAGATTGTGCTGCCATCTCCATGCAACCATAGCACTTCTTCCTTCCATTGTGTCCCAGATTAATGGGAACACCTGGAATCAAAAACCTGAGGCTTGTGAGGAAGGTGCATAAAACTTTATTGATCCTTGGCGGATGGCAGGGATCCAGTCACACGGCAGTGATTCACTTTCCAAAGCCCTGCCTCAGCAAGGAGCAGTGGTGGGCTCTCCAGAGACCCCTCTCTTCTCTGACTGCTTCAAAGTCCCAATCAGGAATATTTTAAGGAGACGATTACAGGAAATCACAGATTCTTTCAAGAGACCTGAGCCTTCGTTGCTCAGATTTTAGCATATTAATATTTCTCAGGATGGTTCACAACTAAATATGGTATTGTCTTACTGTTTCTATGGGGTTCATTTCAACCCTTTAAAACCCCTACATGCCAACAGGGTTCAATGGCAGCAGCCTGTGGGCAATTAAGGTTAAATTTTAGTCTTGGTCATATGTGACTGCTCCTGTAAGTGTGCTGGAACACAGTTGGAGCACATATTCCCCAGTGAGCAAGTAGGCAATGCTTTAAGGAAGCCATGGAAAGATAAATGGATGCAGAGAGGCTCTGGAATTTTGCTTGAAATAATTTTTGCTTTGCTTTTAATGATCAAAACCATTCCTCCCACTGAACCACATTAAAAAATAGCATTTGTGTCTGTGCCAAAGGTGGAGCATGGTGTAGACCCACTGAAATGAAAGACAAGTGAAAAATTAATGAGAAACTGGAAACCAGCAGCTCCCACCCTGTGAGCAGTAGTCTTTTATATCCTTCTTCCACAGTGAGCATCTCAATGGGGCAAAAAATCACAGTAGCTCCTTTGACTTCAAAGGAGATGCACCGGTTGGGAAGGAGGGAAAACAATCCCGAGAGCACTCTACCAAGTCCACACAACTTAGGAAGAGAAGAGAGCCCCTAGCAGAGCCAATCAGCACTCAGGAGAGTGGGGAATATTTTTGTTATAAAGAGTTTTGTGTAAAGAGGAAAAGCACCTACGGGTGATCCAGCTTTGACTGAGGAACTCATTGGGCCAAAGCAGATGTAGCCTGGAGTTTCAGCTACAATTTCTGGAGATAGGAATACACAGACAGGTACAACAAATAAGCCTGAGGGTCACAAACAGATTTTTTGGCAAATCTTACACTCTCCAATATCTGCTCTAGAAGAAGTTAACAGTCTGAGATTGTCCTGAACTCATGTCAAGAAGCATTACAGTTTTGGATTATGTCCTGGAAGGGTCTTTTTTCCCTGCACTAACTCCAAAGAACCCACTAATTAATTACACCTTTTTTATCTAACTATGCAATGTTTAAAATAGTTTCTCAAGCTCTTTTAGGAAACAAATGAAATAAATGGAAACATTGTCTTTCCTCATCTGTTTAGCCATCATGCAACCCAGTTTGCCCAAAAAATGAGAATTTATGAGGAGAAGATCCCTAAAATCCCCTACAAATCATTAAAAGTATTCATGTGTGCTCTTCTATTGTTATTTATCAGCCAAAAGAAGCTCTCATGCATGTAATATGCTACCAGAAGCCCAAGGAGTTTTCCTGATCTATTGTCTTTCCCTGTATATTCATATAATAACATTTGTCTTCCATAGCACGTTTAATAAATTCACACTATCATTTTGAAATGATGCCTCTGTGATCTGGGGAGTTCATTATCACCTGCTCGCTGGAAATGGTCCCTCTCCAAACCCACCATTTCTTAGGAATTAGCTGTAGAGTGTTTTAATTGAGTATCATTAAATGCTGTACCTATGCTGAATATTCTCTGTGAAGTCTGTGGGGCCGTGATTTCCTCCCCTGTAATTAACTGAGTTCACATGGCAGCATTGGCAAGGTATCTTTTGGAAGGCAGGGAGGTTAAAAGGATCTGCACTAGGTCTGGGTGAGACCCTTATTCCAGCTGATCCCCAAATCCTGGGTGTGGGAGTGTTACAGTGACAAACTTTAGCAGCATCACACCCCTTGTAGCCCTGGCAGAGGGAACTTCTGCTCAGGTCAGGTGCTCCTGAGCCCAGAGGAGCTCCTCATCTCCCTCTAACCTTGCTTTGACCACATCAGAGTGCAGCAGGGATGCTTCCCTGCCATCCCATCCCTCACTGTGGTTTAAAGGCCTGTTAGTTAACAAACCCTCTCAAATTCACCTTGTTTTGCAGAAAAAGAAATAAAGTAGGAGATGAGGTTTGGGAGGCTCAGCAGTGAGCATGTCAGTGTCAAAAGGGGAGCAGAGGAATGTGCAGTGTGCATCCACACCAGCACCGTGGCTGGGCCATCGCCTGCAGCTCTGCACTGCTCTCCTGTCTGAGCCTCACAAACTCCTGCTGTGGCAGCACCTGCTGCAGTGAACACCTGCAGCCTCACTTCCCTCTACTGATTTTACAATGTCTGCAGGAGCAGCAGCACCCCTGGAACCTCTACCCCCTTGCTGAAATTGAGCAATGAGTCCAAAAGTTATTGGGGAGGGGAGGAGGATGTAGACACAGACGCACAGACAGAACGATTGCATAAGCCTCGTTCCCATGAGAAACCAGGCTGAAAAACAAACTGTCCTAACGTGGGTTCTCATAGCTCTGCCTGGTAAGTAGGTCATGCCAGGTCCCAAACTCACGTAACTTTGCTGTTATCTCCAAGAGGCTCTCCTCTAGGAGGCCATCCTGGGTTTGGCAGGTTTGACCTTTCATTTTTCACCTCACTGAGACATCCTGAAGGAAAAAAAAACAAACCAGGTTGATACAATGCAACGTCAAGACCCACCGTGGTCTTGTACCACAGCAAGATTTGTGCTGAGGGACAGAATTATGAGGAACAAACCAGCAGGGAACAGCTCTGACACTGACCCTACTTACCCACCAGCTCCCACTGCTGTAGGGGATCAGGGCGTCTAAAATAATATCCTACATCTCTAATGGGTCTGTTCTTCCCTTCAAGCAGGAGAAGCTTTCCCATTGACATGGATGGGAGTTATGCGTCTGCCCCGAAAATAGAATGGACCTTAGGCCTGGTCCTCTTATTTCCAAAGAAATAAAATCTTTGCTTGCCTGCTGCAGGGAGACATGTTTAAAATAGTCTCTCAAGAAAATATATTAATAAAGGTAGTCCTTCAGTTTAATTCTGAGACCTCACACTCTTCTCTAGGCATTTATCTCCAAGCGTGTGGTCAGTTTTAAGTAAAATGATATATTTTTTTATGAGGCTCCAGCAGACAAAACCAGTCTGTGTTTTCAAACTCTACAAACCCCTGGCAATGGTCACTCTAGCACGGACCAGGCACCTGTTGGTTCAGCAGGGCAGATCTCCAGTAAGAGCTGCTGTCAAGGGAGCCTTGAGACCTCTGAGCTGTGGCCCCTCTGCTTGTGAAGGGAAACTTTGTTTTACACCTCTCTTGTGCCCCTTTACATCATCTCAGTGTGCGAGAGGGGCTGCCCAGCTGCCTCCCCACTGACCACGGCACAGCTGGAGGGGAGCTGGAGGCATCACTCTAAGGAATTTTGCACACTGGTGTGTAGAAGGGAAAGATTTCAGCAGTGGATCAAGATGCTTTTTAAACCCTTCCCCATACTTAGGTGGGGCTTGCAGTCCTAAAGGCCGTGCCCTGTGCACAGGCCAAATGTGAGAACGGGAAGAGAGCATTGTGCTGTATTGTTACACATAGAGAGTTGTACTGTTTTGTAACATGTAGAAGAATGTCCTTTCTCTTTCTCTTTCTTTTCTTTGAAACAAACAGAAACAAAACCAGAAACTTCTCCAACTCCTGTAGTTTACAAATTTGCTTTCTTTTTTTTCCTGTGGGAACTCTTAACTAAATATATCCCTTGTAAAACTCCATGTATACAAAAGGAAACCCCAAATCAGTTGGCATCAAACACTCAGGGCATAGAAAGTACTGTAGTGTCAGATCTATTTCCCTCAGCTACCTCTACTGGAAATGTTCAAGACCAGGTTGGACAGGGCTTGGAGCAACCGTGTTTAGTGGAAAATGTCCCTGCCCATGGCAGGGGCTGGAACTGGATGATCTTTAAGGTCCCTTCCAACATAAACTATTCCATATTTCTGATTCTTTGGTCAAGTGTATGGAAAGGCTCTCACTGAGCTGTCCTCTAACATTGCTCTTTGTCTCTGTGTGTTTATCACTACAGATTTCAAAGAAGTTGACCATCAAAGTGATCAGGGTTTGGTCAATGAGCCATTTATTATTATGAATAGTTTTTATTCTCTATGCCTGGTGAGTATGAAAGGTTGTCCTATAAATGTCTGCTCCTCACAGTCTGCTGTGTTCACTTCCTACATATGTTTTCCAAAATGTTCCAGTCGCAGGCCGAGCTTCACCCAGCATAGCTGTCTGAAAATGAAATCTGAAGGTTTCTGTTTATAAATTGGCCTTGCATCTCAAATTAAAGGGCAAATGCCTTTACAGCTCTGCCCCTTGCAAACCTGTCTGTGAGCACAAACATTACAGGAGCCAAACACCCCTGCAAAAAGGGACAAACATAACCACAATAAAAAAAGCATATTTCTTTTAGCAGCTATTAAATGAAACAAAATGCATGCACTGTCATGCTCACTTTTGGTTTCCATACCAGGTGGCTTCAGTCACACACGGGGATTTTGCAGGTGATATTACCTGTCTTGTATGCAACATTACAAATGGATTCAAAGCACTTTGCTGGAAAAAAAAAGAGAAAGAACTCAGCTGAGCAGAAAAATAAACATTGTTCTGAAAAAAAATAATTCCATCTGCAATCAGATATAAATTACAAAGGAATTTTTAACAAAGTATCCCAAGTAACATTCAGAAAAAAATATAGATTTTTAAAGTTTTACCTGACCATGAAAATAACAAGTGCTCCTTCAACTGATTAATTCTCCACAAAACTGTTCTATTTTCTGTCACCTAAAAATATCTGGCTCCTTTCTGAAGAACTGATGAAGAACCTGGCTCCTTTTTCTTCTCCCAACGTGCCCTAGCTTGAAATCATCAGAGCTGTGATGCTGAGCTTCCCTCCTCAGCCAGAGTGTGAACAGCGAGGATAGGATTTCTCTCATGTAGTTTTAACCACTGAAAAAGTGGGTATCAAGTGTAAACCACTTCTTTAGGCACTTTTCACCACCAGTATAGAGAGAAAAGCCTTTTGGAGGTGCCCCTGACCACTGACGTATAATTTAGACTAAACACCTGTAAGTAGGTGAGATGGATCCCACCCACAGAGCTTTCTTCTTCCTCGAGGCCAATTAGATATAAGTGCTGCTTCACCATGATCTAATTTCAGGACTTGGAAACAAGGCTTTCAGTCAAAAATGCAAATTCAGTGAAAACCAGGCCTTTTTGTGGGAAAAGGCTGGTTTCTGATTCCTGTCTTTAAAAGATATTTCAGAGAAAACAATAGGTGTGGTTTCTATATTTTCAAAAAGCAAAATTTCCATTTTCTGTTTGAAACGAGTCTTGCATTTGAAATTCACATTAATTTATATTATTTTAAAAAGAAGGGTCAACATAAAAAAAGGAATTATTCCACTGGCCCAGCCTTTCCCCTTATATTTAAATCACAGATCTGCAAAGAAATTTCTTTTTTTTTCCCTTTCATCCTGATTTAGATGAGGAAAAAAATCCAATCAAAACTTCAAACATCTATTCGGAAAACAAAAGCTATTTCCAATACAGCTTTAATGCTTCATCTACAGCTGAATCACCCTGTGTAAAAGGGCTGAGCTGACTCCAGTTGGGTTGAGGCAATCCTGCTGCTGCTGTTTTCCACTCCTCTCTAGCTGCTTGGTGCCCAGCCCCAGCACTGGTTTTGTGCACCCAGCTGAGCTGTGGGACAAATGCATCGGCCACAACACCGTGAGAGGCACTGGGTACAAACCTGAGAGCGCTTTGCTCACGCTCTGAGCCAGAGGGACTTGGCCCAAATCCCATCTGAGCCAAAGGACTTGACCCAGGTCCCATCTGGGAGCCAGGGAAGCAGGTCAGCAAGGGCAGAAAAGGCCAATAAACCCTATAACAGATACACAAGACCCAGAGGAAGATTTGCTTTTCCTGTGGGTCAGTTCATGCTGGGCCATGTGCTGGAGCTTGGCAAAGCAGCCTCTGGTTTCAGCCGGTCAGAGCAGAGCTGTGCTGCTCTCACAGACACAGCTTCACACACAGCGTCCCGTGGTGCCCTGGCAGCTGTTGCCACCCCTTGGCGCAGCCACACGGGCACCACTGCTGAAAAAGAGTTGACATCTCAGCATGGAACTGAGCTGTCCGGCAGATGCTTTTAACATTAGAAAGAGGAAACAGCTCGGGGAAAAAGATGCAGACCTGGCAAGTTCTTCTTTGTGGGGGAGAAAAGAAGAAGAAGGAGAAATGGTGAAGAGTTTTGTCTTTTCTTCAGATGGAGAGAGGTCAGAGGGGGTGCAGGACTGGGAGCACTGGCTGGTGCCTTGGGGCTGTGCTGCTGATGTTGCAGGGTGTAATTAACGGGGTAAATGCCCCACTCAGGCACTGAGTGCAGGGCTGTGTTCCCAGGGACAGCCCTGCCCTTGTCCGACGTGTTTTGCAGAGCAGCAGGGGGAATTACANTTTATTTTCACTGGGGAAAAAGATATATTTTTTTTAAGCCGGTCTTAGTATCTTTTGATATTTGAAAGGCTGGGGCTCATAGTGTTTTGACTGTGGTAAGTAAATGACACACAGATCAGACCTAGAACACCAGACTGTGTTCTCACTTCTCCAGTGGGCCAAGCATGAGTGCAGCCAAGAGTGAATGCAGACCCCCTCTGAGAGAGCAATGGGATCTTGAAAACAGCAGGAAAATGCTGAATTGTTTGGCCAGTATCTGTGAGACAAGCATTGTTCACCCAGCAAAGCCACCCCAGCTCCCATCTTGGATTTTCCTCCTGATTTTAAGCAATGTCATTGCAGGCCTCCTAATGACAGCCAGACCAAAAGCCCTGGGGGTCTCACAGCCGAGGGAGCAGCAGAGCAAGAGGCTGCCCCAGCCCAGCCAAGCCCTTGGATGTTCAAACCTTTTTCTTCTAAAAGCAAAGAGTTCACTGTGAACTGTTATGAGCTTCCAAGTTTGAGGGATCTGCATATGGGCTTGGGTCTTGCTGCTTCTAAGGGAGATAAACACATCATGTGGTGATCTGGGAGTTACACACAGTCTCTGGTATGTCTTTTACAAGGGTACAGCTCATGCGTTGGATCCACTTTGCCTCCATCCCTCTTTTCTTCCCTGCCTCCTGTGCATTTGCTTGGTGTGTGAGAACACTCGCGTGTGCACGCACAAAACCCCAAGGCATGGGGACAAATAGCCCACTAAATATTTGAATACTATTTTCAAAGAGAAAGAGCCCCTCCCTCTTGGCTGAAATCAGAAAGAAGCCAGAACTCTGCAATACGGCTGCAGAGCCCTGGTAGAATAGCAGGAGTCCTCCAGCCCCCCAAGATGCTCTGGGCTCAGATCAGTGCCTGCCTGGGTTACTGCAGGTTGGCTTTCAGGTGTGAAGCCTCTACAAGCTCTAATTTTATCTACTTACCCTCTAATTCTCTTTTACTTCTTGTTTCCATCAATGGCGAGAGCTTTACCTTTCCACTGCATGAAGTCCACACCCAGAAACTCCCTTCTCCACCTGTGACAGGCAGGAAGGGACATACTTGAGGATGATTTGGTGTGGTTCTTCATGGCTTTAAGGGAACTTTCCCCCTCAAATGTCTAAACCACATATTTTCTCTCCTCTGGAAGAACCAGGGGAAGGCAAGTGGTTAATAATTTTGTGTACACATATATTCTAGGCAATCTGGGTTAAAAACATTTGACCCAGCCTAGGCTAATATACTTCAGTGTGGCTGAAATCAGAACAAAGCCCATTTTTTTGATTCATGGGCTCTACGTGCAGGGGAATGGCACAAGACAGACTGTCCCTTTCCTCCTCTCAGCTCACATCAAACGTACAGAAGATTTGCACACAAGAAAAAAGGTCGCCTGGAAATTACATGAATCATTCTGAGGGGCTTTGCCCTACCTTGCCTTTTCCAAGTCATCTCTAGTTCCTCTTCAAGGTATCACGTGAAAGAAAACCACAACAGACTGTGCCATCGCTTGCTCAAGTAGCTTATTTTTATCCAGCAGTGAATATCTTCACTTCCCTCTTTTCCATAGATCGATCACTCTTCCAAAATCT
>VYXC01003396.1:585513-616202 GCA_013397175.1 Platysteira castanea
AATTTTGTGTACACATATATTCTAGGCAATCTGGGTTAAAAACATTTGACCCAGCCTAGGCTAATATACTTCAGTGTGGCTGAAATCAGAACAAAGCCCATTTTTTTGATTCATGGGCTCTACGTGCAGGGGAATGGCACAAGACAGACTGTCCCTTTCCTCCTCTCAGCTCACATCAAACGTACAGAAGATTTGCACACAAGAAAAAAGGTCGCCTGGAAATTACATGAATCATTCTGAGGGGCTTTGCCCTACCTTGCCTTTTCCAAGTCATCTCTAGTTCCTCTTCAAGGTATCACGTGAAAGAAAACCACAACAGACTGTGCCATCACTTGCTCAAGTAGCTTATTTTTATCCAGCAGTGAATATCTTCACTTCCCTCTTTTCCATAGATCGATCACTCTTCCAAAATCTCTTTCTGCAACAGAACTCACTCCAGATTTAACCATATCTGCATTGATGGCTTCTTCAAGAACCAAATAATTGATTTGATCTCATTTTTATCAAATGGGGACATTTTCAAGAGATCATGGAAAAAGTTCAGTGGAAAAAAAAAAAAACTTTTACCTCAGAAAGTCTCTCTTGGCATCACAATTGCTCTCTTGCCTCTGTTTCCAAAATTAAGCTGTCCTGTACTGAGCAAAATCAGTCAATTTACACTCAGCTTTTTTTCCATTCCATTTTCATACAAATTTAGTTGCTTAGAATTTTAGCTGGCAAGGGCTGCATCAAAATTGGTGAAGGTATCAGTAACTGACCTCTTGTTTTTAGAAATAATAAAGTGCCTATAGTTCCTCCTCTTCCTTCATGTAATCAAGAAGCCAAAACGGTTGATTATATTGTAAAGATATAAAATGCTGTCAAATAAAAAAATCAGACACAGGAAGAAATGCCAGTGAAAATTGTGTGTGCCACCCCAGCAGGTAACATGGGCTGTGACTGCAGTCAGTGGTGGGCCAGGGAATAAAGCAGCAGTCCATGAATGTGGGTTTCACAGCCTTAACTGAGAAAGAAACAACTCCAGCCACAAAATAACAGAAATATACTGGAGAGAGGAAGATTTCTATCCATGCAGAGCAGTGATGTTCTCCCAACAGGACAAGGAGCAGCAGAACTCTTCACTTCTTTTCAAGCAGGTCTTGATCCTCGTTTAGGCACGCCCAGCCCAGCTGACAGCAGCTGCCCGCGAGCTTCCCCCCAGCCCTGCAGGTCTGTACTCTCCATACACTCACTCTAAGAAGAAAACATCGATTTTTTCAATGTACCTGCTCTGAGCTAACTGGGAAATGAGGAGTGCTGGAATTAAGGCAAGCACTCGTTTTGCTGTGCAGTTTATTACGTTTAAGCAATTTACTACCAAGACTTGATAAATCCTGTCTTCCACCCCAAATATGACACTGTTATCTGCATCCTGGCTTGAGAAGGAGACAAATCTCTGAGATTCTTCTGACTCTGGTAGAAATCAGGACTTCTGAGCAGCCTGGAGTCCTGCGGCTCCCTGAATGTGTGTTCTTCCTCCAAGACAGGGACAAAGCGTGGCCCCCTGCTACAAGGGACTGCTCAAGATTTCATGTCAGGCACCCTCCTTTAGTGCAACATCGTGCTCTTCCTCTTTCATCTGAGCCCAGAGCAGGTCCAAACTGGAACTTCAAACATACAACCAACAGATGTTGTGAGCATCAAGGGCCGCAGAAGGCGATTCAAATCCCATGATCCCAAAAGGGGAACTTGCTTTGTGAAATGCTTTCCTCCATATACCCACAGATACTAGAAATCTCACGAGGACAGCCAAGCTGATAACATTTCCCCTGTTCAGAAGGAATACTTTTCCAGTCAGAACAAATAAGGACATTTTAGTAGCTGCAAACTTAAACCAGAGCCCTGCTTCAGCCACACAACAAAAATGCTGCATCTCTGCCTGGGCACAAACCCCAGCTGGATCTTGCAGGCACCCTTCTCACTCACATTCAATTCTAGCAGCCATGAAATTGCTTCTCTGACCCAAATCTTGTCTCCCTGTACCTGGTAGTTCCACTATGCCCACCCAGTGCTCAGTTCTTGAAGACATCTGCAACACATCAACTAACTTTTATTAAAGGTTTTATTACTCACAAGAGGCTATCTCTTTTAAGGGAGGGGTTGGGTGGATTTCTTTGTCCTCAGGCTGCCGAAATACACAAATATTGTCACATTTGCTGGGGCTATTTCAAAATAAATAAATGAAGCCTGTGGGCTGGGCAGGGACGGAGATCTGCAGCTGCAGGGTGTAAAATTGGAATCCCCATCCACGGCCCCGCCGCAGGGCTGCTCCCCTTGCACAACATGCGAAGGAAGGAAGTTGAAAGGAAGCAATTTATGAGTTAGCTCTGAGTAATCCAGTGATATGGTTAGCAATGCAGAGGTAGAAAAGCCTGTGTGACAGAGTGAGTGTACGTGTGCCTGTAAATCAGTGCTGAATGGGAAAGTAAAGCGAGAAGAAGAAAAGCTGCCCAGTTTCACCAGGGAGTGTGTGGCAAAGTCATGGGCAACAGCAGGTGCATAAAATAAGGAGACTAGATGGAAGAAAAGCACTTTTTTATATTTTATACCTTCACCTCAAAAGTCACATAACTGGACAAGCAGTGTTTTCCTTTCCTTCATAATTTCCTCTGAAGGAGGCAACTGCTGCAGAGAAAATGATTTTCTCCTAAGAGCCAGTCAGAGAAGGATGGGACACATTTGCTTCTTCAATAGGCAGAGTCCTGATTCAGAGCTAATAGAAGGGTTTTATCCTGTAATTTTGCTTATCACTCTCCTTTACTTTTTCACAGTTCTTAATAATGAGCAGCTTCAGATAGAACAAAACACACTCAGAGTCACTCAGCTCCTGTGCTGAGCTTGGGTAACAGAGTAAGTTTTTCTAGAGACCAAAAATATTTAGTGAGTTTTTCCCATGCCATTTGGCACTTTTGTCAAATCAGCTTCTTGGACCTGTCCATAATCAAAGATATCATGAAGCCTAAGGGTAAAGGCTGCCTACTCTTCATTTTTTTTTTTTTAACTGAAAAAGAATGAGACCTCTGGTACATACTTGAGTTTTGATAATCCATGAAGGTTCAGACAAGGTTTTGGGAATTTATCAAAACATAAACTTGAGACTTTTCAGATTTGATTATCAATATTTAATTTATTCCTTTATAGAGAGCTCCAGCCTACCAATTCCTCTGCATTTGTTTAAAGGAAGAGGTCTAACAGCAATGTTTCTGCCTCCAAAGATAAAGTCCAGCACTTAGAGAGGTACAAGAAATGTAAATTGAACAAAGAATTTGAAACCATCTGCTGAATTTTTATTTAATTAAGGCCTCATCTGCATTTGAAACACAAATTAAAGTGTGAATTTAAATGAAAAAGAGATTGATGAATAACTTCACGGGCATCTGAGTTCTGCAACAAGAGTGCATTGTCCTTATTTACCTTAATACTCGCGGAAATGATGTTATTCAAATTAGAAACACAGACTTATCTCTTCAGGAACAAGAGCATCGATACTTGGAGTTAATCAGAAGCACTCAAGAGCAATAGATGCGAGACAGTTTATTGGAAAAGTTAGCAAGGAATTGTGAAATGAGCTTTGTGCTCCCCATGTAACATATTTCATAGAACCTTAGGGAAGTTTCAAGTGCAGAGCTCACCCAAACCTCACAGAGACTGTTCTGAGCAAAAGCTTGGGTGTAAATGTGGTGCAATGAATAGAAATAAGGGTTTGTTGTTTAAGGACACAAAGAACAGCAAGCACAAGTGTAATCGTAGGCAGTTTGGGGTTGCATGGGTCCTTCTGATTTTGCCAGATAGATTCAATCTGAGCACAGAGAAGTTGCAAAAATCGAACACCCCAGGGACAGTGTAAGGTTGAAATCCCAGTCCAGCTGAGCAGAGCGGATCCAAAAGTCCATCCTGAAACTCAAGATTTCCTGGGATCTCTGCAGCCACAGAACAAAGGATCCGTCTCATTCACTGCTGCACCAAAAAAGGAGTCTTTAGTGTTTCTCAGAACAGGACTTGCACCCAGGCATTGAGAAATCTCTCCTTTAGCTTGGCATGAGCTGCAGCAAGCCCAAAACTCCCATCGAGCTGCCCCCTGAAACTGATGAGACACTGGTTTTCTCTCACGAGCCCCAGTGGTGAAATGCACTGATTTCAAGTCACACTTTTGCCATACTCAGTTTTTGCTGCCATCAACAATGTTTCCCTGACCCCGCTGCCCTGCAGGA
Source organism: Platysteira castanea (assembly GCA_013397175.1). NCBI lineage: Eukaryota > Metazoa > Chordata > Aves > Passeriformes > Platysteira > Platysteira castanea. Next base: position 589,764 of record VYXC01003396.1, read on the forward strand.
CAGAACTAACTTTATTATGGTTAAGAATATCCAAAATGCTTCTCTCTGAATCTTCTCCCACAAACCAGGATTAAGTGATTCAAATAAAAGAGGCTCTGGAGACAAACAGACCCAAGTTTCCAAAATGTAAAACACTCTTTTTTCATTGGTTGTCTAAATGGATAAACCCCAGGGTGTTCAATCTGACCTGTGCTTGACCACACAGGCTTTGGAACTGATACAGCCTTGCTCAGCTCTAGGGAGCTTAGCTAGTGATTTCCAGGGAAACATGAAAATGGAGGCTGAAGCTGACCTAAACCAGGTTACAAGTCTGGTTCTAAAAAATAAAAACAGAATTCTCCCTTTTTTGGAAAACCAACGTATCATAACGACAGTGGGCCTACATCAGGTGTTTCATTACGGAGGGTCACGTGTGAACACGTTCCCCTTCCCTCGACATTTGGGTGGACCACCATACATGCTGGAACAGTACTAATATAAAAAAATTAAAATTAAAATCCCGACCACACTAATAGTCCCATCAGGGAACAGTGATGAACTCACAGTTTAGATGATAAAAAGAGCAGCTGTAGCAATATTATATTCATTACTTGTGTTTACAGCCTTCTGCAGAAAGTAGGAAGCACTGTGCTTCAACACCCAAATACATGTAATTTCCCCCCCCAAATAAACAAACATATATTTTAAAAATTATTTCTCCCAAAAATTATTTCTTCTCAGAGTCAAAACTTCCCTCAAAATGCACAGAGCACAGACACAGCAGGTTGCACAGAAGCCTAAAATCCTCCTGTAAGTAAATAAAACCAAATAACTGTAATAAAAAAAAAAGTTAATTCTAGTCTTTTGTTTGTTTCCATTGTAAAATTGCCATGGGACCGAGGAAATATAGTAGTGCTTAATTTTAATAGTTCCATCATTGTAGATTGGCTGGGTATTAATTGTGTTAATGGTGATCATACTGAATTCATTTGGTATTTATTGAGAGACCACCTGTGCACCCATATGGTTTCCATCATTATTTAGGATTAGTTAATGGACCCATTAGGAGTTAGCAGAAAGATGTGGGCTGGCAGTACTTCCCGAGAGTGGTAGAAACATTCTGTTGATATCCATTGCATTTTGAGGATTTTCCAAAGAGCTATTTGCTTCCCACCAATTTTCTTTCTCTTTAAATTATATATATTCTCATCTTAGCTTTCAAAAACGCTCAGAAAAATTAACCCATGTTTCTTTGCCTATGACAAATCTGAGGCGACAACCTTTAGCCTTTTGGTTTTGCAAAACATCTCTTTGCATGTTTCCTGCGTGGCTCCCGGGGGGAAGCAGGGCAGAGGAAAGCTTCCAGCATCTCTGGTGGGTGGGTGCACTCGTGTGCTGGGGGGAGAGGTTGAGAGAGGATGGGGAAAAGGGGAAATGTTTGCTGGGACTCTTGCCCTGCAGTGTGACAAATTTGCCCACGCAATCTGTAGCGCCAGTTGTGCAAGAGCAGAAACCTGTGGTGGGGAGGGGATGGTGGGGGAGTCACATGCGGGGAGTCAGCCTTGACTGTCAGCAGAGGAGAAGGAAGAATGCCTTGGCTGGGTGTGGTGGTAACCAAGGCTGCTGGCTGACCGCGGTGACCTCCTGCTTTGATCCACAGATCTGAAAAGACCCTGCTCAGGGCCCGCCGCTGCACGGGCTGAGCAAACACGCCAGGGGCTGGAGCGAAGAATTTCCATTTTTGGTGCCATGACAATGGGCAGATGGAGGAGCATCTGTGTAGCTTCAGTGCAAAAGGACAGTTACTTTGTTCGAACTGGGATCTCTGAAGCAGTCTAAAAGTGTTCATCTCCCCAGAAACAAGGAATATAGCTCCCCTCCCCACATACTTGAAAAATCCAAGCTTATTTGCTGGGTGCATCCCGAACAACACAAGGCTTATGCAAACTTTGCTATGTGCCAGTGCTCAGCTGTCAGCCACCTTCAACAGCATCTGAACTTGTTGGCCAAGTGCAACCAAATTCAATGAAACAGCAGAGGTCCCAAAGGTTTTAGGCTATGTAAAAACGAGGGGAGAGGATAGAGGAAGGGGAGAGAGCACAAGGGGCTCGCTCTTGGCTCAGTTTCTAGTCCTAGACAAGAGAGACTTCGCTCCTCAGTGAAATTTTCTCTCCCTTACAGGATCTGAAAGGTTTCTTCCTGTGTTTAAAGGTTTTCAAAACTCTTTCCTTCTCACAGACACACTTTTTGAGGGAAGAAACACTGATGCATCTCTCCCAGATTTCAAGTAAGCCAAGAAGCCACGTGGTGCCTATCACATAGGAACCTAAATTCATTACTTGTCTTGCTCATGGAAAAACTTGTTTCCGTAAACAAGGAAGAGACTGAGCTGTCTCCTATTTTTGCTAGGTAAACAATTAAGTTAACAGTTATTCATCATGAGTATATTCACAATGTGAATGAAGCCTCAAACAATAATTTCTGCACGTAGGGAATATAATCAAGATATTTGTAGCATGACTTTCGTGATTATTCATACTTACCTTCACAAACTGATGCTGTTAAATGGGGCTGTGTTCTCACAATCACATCTTTGGTATTTAAGAAGTTACTTTTCTGTAGCTTAAGAAGCCAGGTCAGATTTCAGTGCAGCTCTGGACAAGGACATCTTCCTTCTCTAAACTGTGCATATTTGGGCTGTTTTCTGCTTACGAATAAAATAGACACCTCTACATTAGCATTTTCACAATTCTCTTTTGAAGGAAATCTTCCAAATATCCTAATTTACTATGCTGAGATTTGAAATGCACAACAACCTTGAAGTGTGGAAATGACATTATTTTGGGGGAAATTTCAACCAAAAGGGGTACATTCAAAGGACTTCAACTGCTAATGAGCTTTCAGTCTGGTGCACTGGATTGGATCTACTGCAAGATATCTCCAAAATACGTGGAATAGGGAGATCAGATTCCCTTTACCAACAGTTTAATTCACAAACTCACCCCCATTACATTGCTCCTCCAGCATGGCCTGTGTTTGTGCCCATGCCAGCTCCCTGTGGAGATCAGAGCATGAGTACAGGGTGGGTTACTGCCCTCCTGAAGTTTCTTAAGAACAGATATTTCAGGGTTATTTTCCACGTTTTGAGAAAACTCAGTTCATTTTTTTTCTATCCGCTGCTTAAAAATAGAGCAGTGCTTTTGCTTTTTGTTTCGTGTATCGGTGATGTAAAATGTTAGCGGCTTGAAATTTCATAACACTGAGAAGAAGGGAGAATTTGATGGCTTCACAGCAAAATCTAACAGCTGTCCAGGCTTCTGAGCCCTCAGCATGGCTGTGCCACATGTCAAAAGCCATTCATAGATGGTTCCTCATCGGGTGGTGTGAAGCAAGTTATGGCTTCAGCTCCTGCCCTGAAAGATACTGCCTTAGAGAGGGGAGAGCCTAATTGCCACCCTGCTTATAAAACCTAGGGGGAAACCCAAATGAGGGCTCCATAAGAGCTGAAGAACCTTTGTGCCTGGGGAAGGTCAAGGTAAGATCCTAAAAAATGGGCCAATCCTGAACTAGCACATTCAGGGAAAGGAGGGCTGCAAAAACATGCAAATGTTTTCTGGTGAAAAACTGAATATGCTGAGGCCAAAAGCTGGTGCTTGGCTGGTTGTTACAGAACTTAGTGGCATCTTTCCGAAATGGGACAATTTGAAACGGAAATGTTTTCTGCCCTTAATTGCCCTTGATTCTTCAAATCTTTTTCAGTCTGATACACTCCTACCTTCCTTTCCCTGCCATGTTTTCCTCTCAGCCTGTCTCACCAGCCTCTTAATAATGCTTCCTCCTTGTGCTTTCAAACTTTTTCTAGTCACTTTCCATAAAAGGACCTAAATCACAAGCATTTTTAATTCCAATATCTTCATGCTTGCATTTTTTCAATATCGTGGTAACTCTCCTTTGTATTTTTCAATTTTTCTCTATTTGCATCTTCCTTCATCTAATTCTAGCACTGCTGCTATTGTTTAGTCTACTGGCTTTACTTTTCCTATCTACTTTGCAAAACTACAATACTAAAAATGTTGGAGTTGTTTCACATTGGGAAGTTCAGCTTCTCTGTGGCTCCCCTTATATGAAACTCCTCTGTGCCGTTCCAGTGCCACAAAATGATGCCGAATTTCCACAGGGTGCTCCTGTTCAGCCCTACAGAGCTGTGCTTGGTGTTGCTAGCCCTGGTCTAGCTGCTCCAAGGGCAGGGGATGTTTTAGGGAATGTGGGTTTTTCTGTTCAATGTGGGTTTTTTCAGGTCTTGATTTCCTTACCTTCCTCTGTAGTGTGATGAATCTGTGCACGAGGGCTTTAAAACCTACTGTCACATTGGGACCATTTCACTGCCTGTTACTTATAATCCCCCCCTCATCCTACAGCTGAGGCTGCACTTGAAATCCAAAACATATCCGTGCTTTACCTGCTGCTTTATTCTGTAACAAAGCACTGGAAAGGACTAGAAACAAGACAAGTTGAAACTTTTCTTTTAAAAGGGGTTAAAATCTTCTTGCAACCTCCCTTTGAAGCTGAGCAGACAGTGGATCCTCCTAGAAATCCACACTGAAGTAGCTCTCAAGCAGCTCCATAAGGTACAGATCCATCACATCTTCCCTACAAATGTGAAAGTCCATTCCATAGCTAGCACCTTCCAGTGTGATCTTGGGGTGTACACAACAATAACAAGGCACAGGATGCTGTATAAATCTCGGGAAACCACAGGTAAGATGTATGGAACCAGGAAAGGAATTGCCATCAGCCTTTGATCCTTAACCTGTGTGTTAGGACTCCACAGAAACTCCCCCTAAACCTAAATATCTCATTATTTATGATTATATATTTTAATGGGCTTCTACCCTTCCCTCCCCTGGGTACAATCTGTGTGGCAAAAAATACTGTGAGATCTGTTCTGTCCCCCATGTTTTGGCTCCCAGGGAACTGAAGAACCGTGAGAAGGTCTGATCTGATGTTATTCAAGCCCCACAAATTGCTTCCTGAGTGATTCAAAGTGCTTGCAAAAAGGAAAAAAAAAAGTAAACACAAATACCTGGAATGAAAATATAGGTCCCCAGAGCCACACACACTGCAGTCTGTCAGAGCAGGAAGGACTGACAACCCAAGCCCTCTTGGTGGTGTACAATGTCTCTAAAAGGTTCTCTGGGTGATTTGTCCACGTTTAGCATCAGGCTCAAGGGGAAGTGGAAGGAGTTCTGTTGTTCCTTGTCACCAGTTGTACTCAGCTCTATGGCTCCTCTTCTTCTCTGAGGCCTGAGCAGAGACTGAACCAGACCTCAGACCTCCAAACCAGGGAAGCTCTGTGTCTATCAGCTCCAGAGCTGGGTGCAGCATTTTCCCTCAGTTCTCTGTTCCTCCAGGCTGAAGGAGGCAGGAATTTCAGTGTGTGCTGCCCTGAGTGAGCAGTGCTTTCCCTTCTAAACACCAGGCTCATCACTGGCACCAGCTACACCTGAACTTAACCCCTGGGCTGCCAGCACAGCGGCCTGGCACTGCTCATTGCACCCCACCCCACTCCAGAGAATGCCTCCTCTGCCGCACCCCGGGGTATGACCATGCAGGAGAAGTTATTTTGTGCAAAACTTGTCTTCCAGCCCCAGGGGAGACCCCACCACTGTGCCTCCTTCCCCTTTCACTGGAGTGGGGCTTCCAGCACGCACTGTGGGAGCCCATCACAGCTGATTATGGTGCAGACCAGCACGACTTTTGTTACTCTGTGTGGGAGGCCACAGGTTTTATTTTCTGTGGCCGTGTAAACCACCACACATTAACTATAAACTCTTAGTCATATGCAGGGGATGTTATTCCCCCTTCATTCATTGCCTTATTTTTAGGCTTTATTTTCTTAAATAAATGAATCTTTACTTATTTTTCCTTTTTTTTTGGACATGAACGTGAATCACACATTCAGTAAGGATTCAAGAATCCATTGACACAAGAACTCTTGCTTCTAAAGCAAGGAACGTCCAAATGTCATGGAATGGAGAGGTTACACTCTGTGCACAGCAGATTTCAGCCAGTGAGTGTCCAGTTTAGGATAACACTGAAAAGCCTGACCTTGGTTTTACCCATGCAACGTCAATGCTGCAGTACAAATCAGGAGTTATTCACAGTGGTGCCCTGGGAGAGCTGAGATCTACTGGGACTTTTTGGCTGCCAGTGATGCAAAAGGACTATTTGGGTAGGAAACAGCACGCCTGGACCACTGGGCTGTAGGTCACAATACCCAAGATACTGCTGTCATTTGAGTTGTGCCCATTTGCCCTTAAAAACCCTTTAACCTCCTTGTCTCTCCATCCAGCTCTTGGCTGCTCACTGGCCTGGGCACAGCTTGGCTGTGGTGATTTTAACATCCACACTGACCCAGGTGATCTCTAAAAGGAAAAAGCTGATCAGACACAGAAGTGAATCTGGAAGACAACATTTATTTTTGTGGAGGAAAAACCTTTTGGAGAAAAGCTGGAAAGCCACATCTCAAATTCACCGAGTTTTCAAATAATTTAGGCCCAGATTTTAAGCTCAAGCACATCTGGAACAATTACTGCTCCGAACATGTGGTACATGTCCTAGAAGAAAGTCTTTTAAAACTAAATAATTATAAAAAACCCCAAGCAGAACCAACCCTCTGGCTTTTCTACAGAAGCAAGGCAGGACTGCTACCAAACTCAGTGCCAGCAACTTTGGAAGCCCCCCAAAAAATTACATAATAGTGACAAATATCAAACAAACTGAAGAACACAGGGGTAGGGGGAAATGCTGCTCTCCCTTTCCCTGTTCCCCCCTCCTCTTTTCCTGGCCCACCCCAGTGTAAATGACTCCAATAAACCATGAAAAGAGCAGCTTGCCAGCAGCTGGCATGCTGGACCTGGGCAGATGCCAGCCGTGGGGCTAACACTGGCTTGGAAAGTTGTATTTTTTAATATATATGAAATACATAAGTGTCAGTCTGAATGGCTGCGTGAGCCACTGAAACCAAGATAAGCAAAGGCAGCACTGAGCATGCACTCTGCATGTTCTCCAGATCCTGTGTCCCCTCCTATGCCAGGCTGACTCCTCTAATGAGGTTCTTGTGCAACTTTATTCCAGTTACAGGGAGCCTGAGTCCTTCTTCCAGTCAGCAGGAAATTTTCGGCTGACTATGGAGACCAATACTTTGTCATGGGTTTGTCAGGCAAAAGAAGCAGCATCATTTGGCTTTCAGTGCCCCACTTGTGAAGGTTTCTCTGTGCAATAAGAAATCAAATAGATTTTTCTAGGCAACTAGATACAGAAATATGCCATTTTCTTATTTGTGCCTGTGATTTACCCTCTGGAGGATCTCCTTAGTGAGATGACACTTGATGCTTCATGAAAAGGGAAAAAATTACAGCCTCTGACCCAAAGAAGTGCCCAGTGAGATGCTTGTGGCTACTGTTTGAAAGCAGCAGTAGGGGCTGAGAAGAAGAAGAAGCTCTCTCTGAACCAGTCGAGTATGGTGAGGATCTTTCAGGGAACAAAGAGCTCATCTGGGTCAGAAGTTCTGAGGCTGGGGCAGGTTGGTACCATCACCCAGAGGAGCACAACCTGTGTGAAACCCTCTGGCTGCACCCTGTCACCAGGTGTTTCATGGGGAACCAGGGCCCCGATCTTGACCACTCCGTATCTTGGAGTGACACTGACACAAATCTCACCTTTTTTCTTCTCTGACCCCCAAAAGGTTTTTGAGCATCTGCCCTGTGCAGGCATCCAGCCATGACTGAAAAGAATACTCTTCAGCAAAACAAAGTGTTTTCCTGTGCCTTAACTTGAGCTAGAAAATGGAGCACAGACTCCAATTCACGGACTAAACACCAGGACCTATTATTTCTCCTTTAGTTTTAAGGCTCACATCAGCAACAGGCAATGGAAAAAACGTGTGAATCGGGTCATTTCCAAGTTATGTGATTCACTCCGATAGGATGTTGCATTTCTTTGTCTCTCTTCAAGGAATCACGTGGAACAAAACCACAACAGGCTGCTGACTTGCTGTGGGGTGGGGGTGGGTGGACGGAAAGAACAAAAAATGCCTCTTATTTTAGAAAATTATCATGCTTATCTTCTTCCAGGTGTCTCCAAGGCCTGTGGAGGTCTGACAGGATTCCCACGAACGAATTTCGAACCAATTGCCCGCAATTCTGCCCCATTATCTCCCTCACACATAATAGAGCTGGAGGCTTGTGGTCGAGTGACCTCAGCATCGTTGCGAAAGTAGTTTGCTTGCATTATTCTCTCCACACGTGATTCCATAAGAAACACCACTCCATGCCTGGTTATTTTTTCTTAACTCTTTCCTCTCAGAGGAAAAGCACTGGATAAACTCTGATGTGTGCCCCTCTCTCTACAGAACCCGTGCTGGGCATCTCCTGGCATTCACCCACGTCAGTACCCTCCAGGGTGGAGATTTTTACCCCGGGAGGGCAGGCTCTTGGAGAGCAGCACATGGCTGTGCCATGGCTGGAGCTCTGCGAGGGAGCTTGGCTGCTTTTTGCTGGGTATCCTAAAGACACCTGCCCCTGCCCTCCAGGATAAGGTGCTGTGCACAGGCAGAGCCCAGCACTGACCTCGTGGTGCCTCTTTGCCAGCCCAGAGCACTCTGGCTCCCCTAAAACTGTATGGTAGCAGCTGAGTCCTATGTTAGGGGTGCAGGAAGGGAGCAACAGGGTTTTGGATGAAACAGATTTTTTCTTTCTCTAGAAAAGCTGAAATTCTGGGACAGCATAAAATGGAGAAGCCCTGTCCTCTTTAAACTTCTCTATCAAGTATATGCTTTCTTCTTACAACACTGCTTTTTCCCTCCTGATTTCTTCGAATAGAGATACTTGGGGAAGGAGCAGTTGGAAGAGAAGTTGTCCTCTCCCTCCCTAAGCACTCTTTGCTGGTGGGAAAAGCAGCCCAACTAAAGTTTGCCACCATCCCAGGCTCTGGACAGAGGAGTGAATAGCTCATAAAACTGTCTTCCTGAATGTTTGCAAAGCACTTAACATAGCAAGGGTCTGATTGTATTACTACAGGACTGATAATAAATATTGCTAATAATGAAAGCAGGAAGAAACTGTTTACTGGATGCTGCATGAGAAAGGCAAAGCTGGCTGTGGCTGCTTCCAAATATGTGGAGACTGGGACAAGGAACTGTGTGTGCAGGGTGGTGTTCAGAAAAGGTTGCTTCTGAAATCCGAACGAGGATGTATGGGAGCAATTCTTAATGTGTTTGTTCCTGATTTGACGTAAAACCTCTCTCACACGAAGAGACCCAGTCCCACTGCAGGTCTACAGGGGTGCCCAGGCAGCAGGGGTGCAGTGAGTGGGTGCCACGGGGCAAGGCAGGCTCAATCTGACACTGCAAACAGCACAGGGAACCTCCCCGCTGCCATGCAGGGCAGCCTTGCTCAGTTAATTAGGTCTCCCCAGTGTTCTGGAATAAAGATGTTTCCTGAGTGACAACAGGTTCAGACAAGAGACTCCCAGCAGCAAGCAAGTAGAGCCAGTAAAAAGATGGGAACACACAGCAGCTTCTCACTGTGCAGGAGGAAAGTGTTCCTGCCATGTAATAATCGAAGTGGCCGTGTTTCATGAAGAGTCCTCATTTAAACATGTTAAATCTTGCTGGTCAAAATCTGGATGAAGTCCAGGTGTTGCAGAGGGATTAACCATCACCTCCAAGATGCACTGCTCGTGGTGAGGGTGCTGGGCACACAGAGGGGTCCTGAGGGCCACGGAAGCTCAGCAAGCCACAGGTGCCACTGTGGTCTCCACTCCTGAGTCGGGGCCCTTGCTGGCTGCCAAACTGCACGTGGGGATTACACAGTGTGGACACCTCGTCAGCTGCTGGGGCCTTCTGACTCATTCCCACTTAGGATCTAGATGACAGTTTGGTTTGAATTAGCCGTGGGCTGAAGCCAAAATCCTGGGTCTGAACTTCCTCAGATTTTGGGAAGACTCCAGTCTGGATCTGAGCTTAGCGCATGGCTGTGAGTTACTCAAAGACTGGAGTCAAACCCTGGATCAGAACGTTCCCAGACTATGGGGAAGCTCACAGCCCTCCTTTGATGCTAGGATCATCACAAGGATGAAATACTGCCCTTATGTTGGGGTACCCCTTGTTTTCTTCCGTAGCTGGTGCATTTTTAGCACTGCAATTGTACCATTTCAGTTCTTGTAATGAGATTAAAGAAGAAAAAGAAAAGATGTGTTTGTGTTTATTTCAACTGGAAAAACATCTTGCTTTCAATTTTCCTGTTGGATAGATGAGAGGCATTTTGGCTTCAGGCAATGCCAGTTGTGCCTCATTAAAAAAATTTGGGATGGAATTCCCACTGCCCCAGCACCACCAGTGCCTTTCAGTGCAGGAGTTACGAGTGTGGCACAGTGAGTGCAGCAAGAGCTCCTCGGGCGGGTGTTACCCCTGAGCTCACCCTCACAGGAATCCTTCGAGGAAAAGGAAAGGGCTGAAGAGTAACAAAATTCCACTTTCAAGCTGCTCAGAAGACACGGTGCGAACAAACAGCCCCCAGAAGGCGAGATCCTGCAATCTGCTGCTGAGAAGCCGCTTCTCAAGTGCCGGGGATCTCGGCGTGCGAGGGAAGCAGAGCAATCCCACAGAAGGTGTCCCTGAGAACGTCTGGAAAACGTCGAGCCGCCTGCCACGCTGCGAGAGGGGGATCTCAGCCCGACAGAAGGCTCCGCCAGCACAGCGCCGTGTCGATAGCTCGAGGTTTACACACTTCACTTGACACCTCTCCCTTGTCCTACAGATGTTGCGCTACGTTTCGGATGGAGCCTCCAACAATACAGCTGTTCGAACACATGTGCATTTTCCACTCAGCAAACCGCAAGAATAAGGTAGCAGGGTTACAACGTTTGGATCCTAGGGCTAGAATGAGAGAAGCAGGAGAGGTGTTTCTTTGGGAAATCTCCGTAGTTTCTCCTGTAGTTTCTCTCTTTCCGATTTTGTTCACTGACTGTTCTGCACTCATGGGCCATGGGGAAGGTAAGGTCTGATTGATATTGCAAGTGACAACTGAGGCCTTGGCATCATTTCTTCAGTTCATCTGCAGGAGGTGATAAGCCCAGAGCATTTTGCTAGTTCTAGAGAAGTAGAGTAATTTTACCTTTTATTTGCAAAAATGCATTTTATTCCAATCCTTTTTAATTCACTGTCACTCGTGAATAAATTAGAGTCTGCCCTGATAAAGGAGTTTAGAGAGGAATTATCAGATATGCTCAGAAGGGAAATATTTTATAATATTCTTTTCCCTCTTGCCATTATAGAATATGAGAAGAGATGGCTACATCTCATGAGGAGTGTCACAAAACCATTGAAATCCCTTTAGCCTATCAATAGAGTACAGAAGTTGGGGAGACCTAAGCGAGTGAATAAAGTAATAAAATAAAGTGAGCCCCAAAATGGGCTTCTTAAAGGACCATGAGATCTCAGGCATCATTATTCTCTCATTGCCAAAGGCATCTATTGCAGGTACCTTCAATTATTTGACTCCTGATTTACGTCAGTTGGTTTAAGGCGAATTGCACTTCTTTTTCCTCTGATCCAACATCTGTTTTCTTGAAAAACAGATGTGCACAAATCAATCTGATTAATGTACTTGATTCTGCAATTACTGCAGGATAAATCAGCAGCCCACTAAAATCAACCTGGTGTCAAATTCATGCTCCTACACCTTCAGCATTCAGCCTGTCTTGATTTAGGTCTTTGCTCTGTGAAACTTCTTTAGATACAAAAGGGCCAGAGTAAAATCCTCAGTGCCAGGATGTGGAGCATTTCAGATGATCTGATGTGGAATTACCAATAAAGGGGTTTCAATGAAAAATTCAGTGTCCTTAAAAAGGCTGCAGGTTACCTTGTGTGCTAACAGGGCAGAAAGATCCCTTTTTCACAAAGTTACTTGAGCTTCTTAGATATTAATTGAAGTTGTCAAGGCAAAATAGAAGTATATCATAAATAAAATATAAATATATCCTACATACAATATAAAAATATAGACCGACTCAAAGGAGATCCACCTTCCTTAAAGCAACGAGGGATGCAGTGGATTATCTGGTGGAGAATCAGTCTCTGTGCTCTACAATCAGCTGAAGTCCCAGAGCAACAAGTTGCTGTTTTATTTGAAGGTCCTGGTGCTCCAAGAGACAAGAGCCTAAACAGGAATTAAAATTAAGGGAGGTTTCTTTACAGATTGGATTATAACTGATTTTTTTTGTTATCTGTGTGAGGGGAAGGGTGAGTGGGAGGATCCAGGTGGATCCTCTGCTGCTCACCTGAGCCTGGCTCGAGGTGTTGTTTGCAGAAGGCTTTCACACAGGGGTTGAGGTGTGTCCTGCTCTGCAGCACTTCGGAGCGCAGCCCATTTTGTACCCCTGCTCTCCATCTCCTGGTGTGGGTGGGAGCTGGGGTCCCCTCCCCAGTTCAGGACAGCTGTTGGTCACCAGTCATGGTGGCAGCAGCCACTCGCTGTAGGTCTGGTGCTGGTGCTGATTGCTGCTTGACCTTGATATTTGTAAAAGGGAGAGCAATTAATATGAGGGAAAAATGAGGGAGAATTTCTCCCCTTATTCATTCTGTCACAGCTGCCCTTCATCTCCTGCAATGTGGGTCCTGCCATCAAAATTCCAGTCCAGATCCAAACTTGCATTCTCCCCAAATCTCAGAGTGCTTTAAGCTGGAATCCATCCCTTTTTAATTTTTTTTTTTTCCCCAGCTGAAACCTAATAAAGTGCTCTATAAAAAATGAGTTTGGCCAACATCTGGAGGCAGATAAAAATCTTCCAAGCTACTGTTCCACAATCTTAGGGATCATTAGTACTGCAGAATGTCTATACAGAATATTTATCTTAAGTATGTAATAAAATGAAAGCTACTGTGCCAAATTCAGAACAACCTCTGATGAAAAGAAATGCCTCACATCAACATCAAGCTGGAGAGTTTCTAGCCAGAGAATCTTTTCTCTAGCCAAAGCACAGAAATTTGTAGTTACAAAAACTTAACACTAAACACAGGGGGAAATTTTATTATTTTAATTGTGATATTTCATCACTGGTTAGTTTAATGTCTTTTTCCCCCTTTTTATTTTAATCACCCTCCCCCTCTCCTTGGGATGGTTTATCTCTTGTAAATTATTTGTCACATCGTTGTAATTCTATCCAGATCCTTAACTTTCTAATCATGCATCTTTTATGGGGTCTCTTTTAAAGAAGCACTATAATTACTTGCCAAGGGTCCCTGTAAATTTTATCAGGCTGTAAAATATTATACTTTAATTATTTGAAAAAAAAAATTGGAAATGTTCCCTCTGAAAGGCTGCACGATCAATACTGCAAGGAGCAAGGCACCTTCTGCAGTCCTGCGTTGGTTCCTGCTGTACACCTCAGAAACCTTCAAAACTCTTCCACTTCTTTCAGTGACGTGGAAAAGTATTAATGGGGAAACTGGCCTTTGATTAAGAGGAAGAAATTGCTTATTGTATGTTTGAGTTGTTGTAAAATACACTAAGAAGATGACAAGGATGCTCTCCCAGTCTTTTTGTAGGAGGGACAGGGACCCCACTCCCAGGTTGGTGACAGAGCTGTGCAGTTCAGAGCAGAGCAGAAATGCAGAATAAACTGCAGATGCAGAACCCTTCTCATAGGAGATGAAACATTTTTTTAGAGGAAAAATTCTCAGTTTCTATACAGACTTTGAAACTATCATCCAGTCGATTTGCTTAATTTCATTAGTAGTAAATGCAGAAATACTAATAACATTTCTACAATTATGTCCTACTATGAGTAGGCATTTGTGACTCATTTCTGTAACCCTTTATTTCACAAATTAGCAACTTCCATGATGCAGTATTCTAGAAGAAATATGGGGAAATTAGGTACCTGACAGTGACCTACAGTGGTTTCTGGAACAAAGTTTCCCATGCACTATTCAAAAAAACCAAAAAAAAAGCTTTGAAGCTAGTTTCAGGCTGGATGTGCATAAGGTGTGGAATTATATTGTGTACTCCTGAGCTGCACTTCAATTAAACGTGCACAGTAGCTTGTGCCCATTTCTGGTCAGGATACTTTTCTTTAGATTGCTGGGCTGAAATATGAGGGAGTTAAATGATTTGGTCAAGGAGCACGGTGAGCTGGAAGCAAAGTAAAATATAGATCTCACCTCAGCTCCTTGCTCCTGGGGAGCACCAGGGGAGATGCCTAAGAGAAATGACATGCTGCTTTATCTGTACAATTCCTCTTATCTGTGAGAAGCTCTTATCCCGTCTGTCCAGTGGCTTTCCAGGTTTTATCCTGGGAATATCATTATTATTACCCCTAAACAGCATCTGATAAGACTCACTAGTGCTCAGAGACCCAGAACTGTGAGATCCATGCACGCTGAGCAGACAGTCCTGCTCTTTCCCAGGTTTTCTGTAAATAATGACTAAAAGTACTTTTCCTAAAGCTGTTTCTGCAAAAGCACAGCACTGCTGGTGAATTGTCCACGTTCTGCACAGCAGCAGATTTTGCAGCAGGCTGTGGCCTGGGTGTCAGTGGCGTTGGCAAACATCCCATTTTAATGTGGTGAGTCCCTGTGCAGCATCCCAGCTGTGCAGGTAACACTCTGTGCACAGATCTGGCACAGGTGAGCTCCTGCAGTGCCACACCACTGCATCCAGGAGATCAAACAGGAAATATCTTTCATTCACAACTCAGGCCAAGTCCAGCAATGATTTTTAACGATTGTTCATGAATGACACAGACCTTGATATTTATTTACAGTGGTTGTTGACCATCAGAAACAGTTCAATAAATATCACTTACAAACCACACACAAGTAAATACAAAGCTGGCTCAAAGTACTGTATGTTGTTATTTTTAATAGCTGGATGATGGCAGAAGGCAGTGGCAGGAGTGTTTAAACATGGATATAGCTATGGATGGTTCAATTATTCATTTCAAGCCAGGGATTCAACTGAAGTAACCTTTCTACCTGTAGGCAGGTTGTCCACGAGGAGGTCTGTGTTTGTTTCCTATCCATTCCATATCAGTATAGGTGAATAAAGCCACTGTAAAACCTGAGAAGCATAAAATGTATCCACCAGCAATTAACAGGGCATGCTGCAGATGTTTGAAAATCAGTATAAAACTGATTTCCACGGCCTGACATCTGGTCTTACAAGGGTCCCTGGGGACTTCTCTGCTGTTGTGTTAGCTCAGGGGTCAGGTTCATGCTCCAAGACAGCTCCCCAAACCCTTCAGCTGTTTACCTTGCTGCTGTGAAAGTTTACACCCCTACTCACTTCTGCAGGGAGCCAGCTGTCTCCTCAGTTGGAAGCTCAAGCACCAGGCTGTCAGTCCTCCAGAGCTGACCCGAAACGGGTTTAAATCTGCAGATTAAAAAAATTGTGTGAGAAGAAAGTTTAAAAAAAGACACTGCACACAGAGCTAATCTGCATCCCAAAGGACGGGGAGCAAATGATGGAAATTGTTGCTTTGTGGAGCCTGCAAAGGTGCCACTGCCTGCAACCAGCATCACCCCTACTTTCCAGTTCACACCAGCCGCTTCACGGCCACTTCAGCACTGCTCTTTTATTTCCCTGTCAAAACAACCGCTTTGTTTCCTCCCAGTTCTACCCCAGCCCGCATTTCTGCTGCCCTCCGTGTCCGGGTGTCCCCGGAGAGGCCGGGCTGGCCGCGGGGCTGGGAGCGCTCCGGGCGGGGCCATCCCGGGCAGGGCGCGTCCCCCCGGACACATCGCGGGGATGCTGCGGGGCACGCAGCCACCGCAAACACAGCAGGCTCCCGGCTCGGGGGGTGCGAGGCGTCCTGCGGGCTGGCTGCCAGCTACAAATCAGCTCCGCCGAACGGCAGGGGAGGGAGGCACTTTTGGCGTGTAAGCTTTGCAGCCGGGGATTTGGGGACTTGCTCCTTTCCCCTGGCGTGTAGATGGTATCTGTCACAACCAGCAGTTTCTTTGGAGGAAACAGGGAAAAGGAATTAAGTAAAGGAGCAGAAATAAACTGAGTTAGGTACAGGTTTTTTGCTGATTTATGGTTTGCACATTTCAACAACTACTCTGTAAGTGGTTCACAAACTGTAATGGTTGCTGGGAGTTTAATGGTCAGTATCTATAATACTGAGAAATGACAGTAAAATAAAGCGTGTCCTCAAAGTGTATTGCTATAGGCACACAAAATGGAGTCTTACAAGGTATAGATTAGTAAAAAAGCTATAACTGATTTCCTCTTCCCCTTTTTCCCCAAGCATGACTATAAAAGCATCTTAACTTCTGTTCTGAAAAGAACTGTACCCCGCAGTGTCCCCTTTATTAGATCTCCTCTACAGAATAAAGATATTAATTATTTTCAATATAGTAATAGAAAAAAACCAATTAAAAACAAAAAAAGGCAATTTATATAGGACTGAGCACCAAAATATTTTCTGAACAGTGATGACCTAACTTTTGAAGCTGCCAGGGCCAGGGTTACAGTCCCCCATGTATCACCTCAGCCTGATGTACAGCTTTCAGAAACACCAAGTACACAGCCTGAGCATGTGGAATTATTACATGTAATCACAAAATGCTAATTGGTTACTAAGGCAGGCTGTATCAGATGAAATGGAAAACAAACCAGAAGCTGTTTCTCCAAGGCTTTTAAAGATAAAAGCATGGCTAAGCTTGGGTAGTTAGAACCAATAACACTCAGATATTCCCTTTGATCCCATATTCCTGCATGTCCATTATGAAACCATCAATATCGTGTGAAGGCTGGAGAGAAAGTGTAGGCTCTCTGAGGATCAGCCAAATGCTACCTTTGCATCTCTCTCAGCTCCTCTTTCCGATATTTATCTTCTTCAGTGATTCTGATACCATAAACAGGGGCAGCTCACATCAAACCCAAGGCAGGGAGGGAAAGAGAAACGAGAGATGTTTGGTAGGGAGGACACTGCCACGGGCCCAGGCCAGACTGCCTGGCTGGGGGTTTCCTGGAACACTGCACCTCTAAGTACTGCATTTGCCTCAGGCAACTTCCCTCCACGTAATGGTAAAGAGAAACACTAAATCAACAGATACACACACTGACTGAGAATTCAGTGAATGCAAAAGTCATTCCATCTCGGGGCCGCAAACTGTACAGAAGTTATTAGCAGGACAAGGCACTGAGCAGCAATGAGGTCTCCCACCACCCATCCTTGGCCTCCTGGAGTAGGTGGGAACTTTCTTCATTTGTCTGGGGAGGTGAGTACTGTACATGTGTGTAGATTTTTCCCTTGGATGACTTTCAGTTCCAAAAATTTGAGAAAATGTCAGGAATGCCTGGCGAATGATTCACATAAAAATGTTGCCACGAGATTATCTGCCAGGCTAGGGGGATGGAGGAGGTAACAGCCCACAGGAGACGTGCAATTAGTCCATAATTAAAAGTTTTAAACACAGCAAAAAATCTGAAAATTTGTTGGAAACGTGAGACTGTGGACAAAATATCTATGGATGGAGTTCAGAATTCTTTTTCTTGATCCTAAAACCAATGAGCTGAGGCAGTAAGTGGACAGAGGTGCATCTAATTTACATGATGTCATCGAGGCCTTCTGCTTCTCTGAAAACAGTAGAGTTTGTGCCATGGAGAGCCTTCAGCATCTCCCAGCTTCCACGGTGCCAACATGGCCTTTTTTAGGAGAAGGAAGCCTCTATCTGAAGACAGTGATGTGTAAAGGAAAGTGGCACAGATGATCAAAGTGCCATAAAGAGACTCACAGTGGCCTGTTCCCTGCTCCCAGGGCAAGCCTGACCCCAGGAATGATGCCAAAGCTCATGTGGCTCACACACCTGGCAGCAGGCAGTGGTTGTTTTGGGATCCCACAAACTCTGAGGAGACTCTGCTCCCAGGCAGGTCGGAGCTCTCAGAGCCATTGGAAGGCCTGATTGCCAAGGAGCAGCCCCTGGGTGGTGCAAACAGAGCTCTGGAGCTGCGGAGGAGCAGAGCCGAGTGTGCTGTTGCCATAGCAGGGGCAGGGGGATCTATGGAAACCCCTGAAAGGGCATCACTCCCGGCAGTCTCCAAACAGCAGGGCCACAGACAGAACCAGGGCACTCACACGGCACGCTGTGAAGCCAGGATAATTTCAATCCATTTAGCAAAGTGCTTCCAGTCCTTGTTTCAGAGCAGGTTAAAGGAAAATAGAGTAAGTATTGAACAAACAAAGTTAATCTGTACCTACAGCACTTTACTCAAGAAAAAGCTAAAACTGTCTGACTGTTGCCTGCTCTTGGTGTGTTATTTTCCTCTCAGGCAAAATGCCTTTTTCTTTCTTTTGTTTTTTTTTTATTCCTGTTTGTTTGTTTGAAAGACTGCTGCTGTGTGATGGTGAGCTGCTCTTACACAGACTCACTAACCCAAAAGGCACAGGTGAAAATCATGGGGTAGTCAATACCTTATGGCAACGGCAGACACCTTGGTAACATGATATATATCTATGAGTAATCACAAGCTTTCCTCCTCACTTAGGGTGGAAAAGTGCCCTTGAAAATTGCTTACTCTCCCACTAAAACATACAGGATTTGTACTCTAAGGGGCAACACAGAAGTCCAATGAATCACTGGAATCAGGAAAAAAAACCAAGTAAGGTTCTTTGAATTTGTCCTTTCACAAACAGAGATTGAGTTCTTAAATTTTTTCTTGGTGTTGCATTATGCTGTGTCCTTGGATATATCAACAAGTCTGGCTAAATTTGTTCTTAAGATTTGCAAACAGGGATTAATTTTACTTTTGAGCATAATACATTTATCAATCTGTTTTTGTCTTCAGCCACTAACATTATTACAGTGGTTGAGAGCATTATAACACATCTGACCAGAAATGTTCTGCTGAATACATCACGAAGGGACCCCAATTGCTTGCAAAGATGGCAACCCCTTTGTTTTCTCAAGAAAGCACTCATTGCTCTTTTTCCAGGCATTTTGGGACAAGATCATCTTTCATGTTCATTTTCCTGGGGAAATTCTCACAGGATATAAATAACTCAAAAGCACTCAAGTGATTCCAGTAGTCTTAGGGAAGATATTGCTCTGGTGTAGAAACCTAACTGGTTATGCAAGCTCTGTTGGGGTAATTTCAAGTTGCCTGCTAGAGGCGCTTCTCATCCGCTGCTGTCTCCAAGGATGTTTGAGATCGTGGAAGAACTCTTGTGTTTCAAGGCCAAGAGGGGTCATTTTGATCACTGATTTTGGATTCTTACATTTTAATCTTCTTAAACTGCTGGTCCAGGTAGACTAAGCTGTTGAGACCAGGACACTGTGGTTGAGAGTGTGGGGACAAATGTTTGCCTGGCACCAGATAACCTTGGCTTGATCAGCTCAGAGTCTCCAGCTTATTTGCAGAGTAAGTCTTGAACTTGAACTTCTTAATGAAGAGGGAAGGTGCTTTAAAAGTGTCCTGCCCTCGTGTTTTTCTCAGTGTATAACACTGCTCTGTACAGTTCACAGCCTTTTGTTTTTGGATGGCCATTTTCGCTTTGTCCCAGAACCAAATATGAATAGAGGCAGCAGAAGACCTGTCTCAGTCCACAGTGAAGCTGCAAGGGCTGTAACCTCCTCCTGAGGGAACCCAGAGGAACTCAGGAGGGATTATAGTTAAGGGTGACTGGGTGTTAGGTGAGCAATAGGTGAACCTTGTAGAGATCTAATAGGGTGAGCAAGCTCAGAGCAGAACGTCTGAAGATGAAGGATTCTTTTGCTTCAGCTTGGCCAGGGCTAAAGATTAAATCCTCTGGGAGCGGCAGTCCGGGCTGGACAGAGGCTTTGTTCCTAAACTGTGTTCTCAAAACTCTGAGGAATAATTGTCTGCCCCAGAACCTGGAGGGAGGAAAGACCCCGGACTGCATTCAATGGGACCTTGGCTCTTGTGTCACCTGTGGCTGAGATGATCACTAGTGGAAGTTTGTACAATCCCACACAACTGGAGAAATGACTACGTTGTCAGTAACCCTGTTATTCTGGACAATCAGTGTCTCCAGGCAAACTTTAATGGAAGATAATGCAACAATTATCAGAAAATAGTATGCAAACTGCAGTAAGGCCAGCTATACAGAGTTTCTTTTTCTATCAACTTGAATACTCTGCAGCTATTTAGATCAATAAAGAGAAAATGTAAAACACATGCCTTTTGCAAATGTTGCTGAATCAAAAAAACCCTTTTACATTTATTTCAGGCTTGTGTGTGAAACACATTAGAAGACATCAGACACAATCTCCAAATTTTGTGAATGTTATTCAGTGTTTCAAGTGATCTAGAGGGACTCCAAGGGCAGCTTTCAAGAACATCCAGGCCCTTGAGTAGCATCGAGCTAAGAAATGATCCTTCTTTCTTTTTGTAGGGAAGAATTTCTCAAGCTGGCCAGAAATGAAGATGCAATCCCAGATTGAAGGGAAAGCTCTCTCTCTTTTCTCTCCCCATTTCTCCAGAGCAAAGATTTGAAAATTGCACTTGGAAAGCATTCAATCAAGCAGACAGTCAGCTGTGCTCACATACATTTGGATCAGGTTTTTAGAGCCATGCCAGAATGTACCTTATGCAAAATTAGTGAAAACAATAGCACCAGAGCAGAGGAATAACACAGCAAACCATACAGACACATCAGGCTCAACCAGCCGTTAGGTGAAAGGCCAACATCATTTAGCAACTCACAAGTTCATAAATGGTAGATTTACAGAAATTTAATCCCCTTCTACTCATCAGGGGATTTCACTAGAGACTAGAAATAGCTAATTGGGAATAGGAGCAATGTATTTAAAAACAATGAAACACACTTCAGAAAACGCCTTTGAATCCTTCAAAAAGTAAAAGCACTAATTAAAAAAAGATGTTTTTCTAAGAAGCAGCCGCAGGTTTACGGGGTGGGAATTGGCTAACTTCTGAGAGTCTGTGCTGTGTGTCTGGCCACTGGTTGGCAAATGCAGACCTTTACACTATAAAAACTGTTTCAGTAACACTTTGAAATACTTGCCCAATCATGTTGAGTTCACTTGGGATTCATTATAATATCATTAGATGGGATTATATCATTTGGTTTAATGTCAATTGCATTTCCATATTGTGTCCAGTGGTTTTATGATGTGGACAAATATTCCACCAAGGACTAGGCTGAGGCCATCACATTTAAATTCTTTTCCTGAGTCACAGTTGGCAGAAACCCTCATCTCAAGACATCCAGGCTGCAAAACCTTCCTTGGAAGCAAAGGGGAGTTCAAACACAGTTTTTATGCTGTTCCATGGTGCTTTTGTTCTAGAGTTTGCTGAACCCACCTTAGTGCTTGAGTCAAATACAAAATGCATTGCCCGTGTCTCCTTTCATCCTGACTAGAAAGACCACAATCAACTGTGGATTTGAGATTTTCTGATTGCTAGTGCCCAGTCTGAGTGGGAGCAGGAGCTCAGACACTTCAGCCTCCTCAGCTGGGACCACACAGCACTGACAGACACCTGAACTACCTGCAGAGCTGGAAATGAGCTGAACCCTCAGCCTCAAATGTCTGATCACATCTGCTTTCACATCCAAAACATTCAATGCTCCAACAGTAATAAAGCTCTAGAGAAATGAAATCATCATAAGTAGCAGCAAGAAGGATGTCAAACTTGCTGTGGCACAAGGTTGAATTAATTTTTCCCCATGGCCCTCACCACTGTTTTGGGGCAGTGGGTGAATCACCCCTCTTATACAGGGAACAAGCAAAACTCAGATGTGTTGTAGTGCATAATCCATCTTCAACAAGAGTTTTGTTTCTATCACTTCTAATAGGAATTAAATAGATGTGCTAATGGCCTAGGTAACAAGAACACAGGCTTCTCTGTGGAGAAAAAGGTGAAAAAGAAAAAGGTGTTGCTTTCTAACAGACTTAGAGCCCTGCTGGAGAAGAAGGTGGATTCTGTTATCTAAAGCTGTCTGGAAGTATTTTGGAGAAAGCGCATGGCAAAACACAGACAACATCTATGGAAATAATAAAGCCAGGCACATGATAAAAGTATCAAAACTTCATGTTAACAATAATAACCATAATAATAGAAATAACGTGTAACGATATTATACAGACAAGGAATCAGCTCAAAAATACACACAGTGAAAGCTCTGTTTTGCTTGTCCAAAGACAGAGCGTGTTGATGAAGTATTTGTTCCTGATTATAAAATAATATACATCACTAGAAAGTCAGGTGTTAAAAACCCCCTGAACCAGTTCAGAGTTGCTTTACTTATAAAGATTTACCAAGTTCCTCTGATTTCAATGCATTTGCCTGTGTGTCTGGGGGAACCCTCTGCTGCTTATGTCTCACAGGCCTCATCTGGACACAGCTTGAGCAGGGAGCACGAGGTCCCTGATTCCTTCCACCCCGGGGGGACAGAGGAAGGCAGAAATTCCCCACAGTGGAAATGATCCCCTGTGCAAAAGCAGCATGGAGCAAGAGTGTGGTGGAGTCTTTCTGCAAACCTTGGAGAAATGTGATGTTTTCAAGGCCTCTTCCTGCCTATCAAATTTGACTGGCTCAAAGGCAGAGAGAACAAAGTGCAATTGCTGATGACAAGCACTCTGTCTCTTGCAACATCCATGGAAGGCTTGTTTCCAGAAACACACAATCTTGTTTTTCATGAAGCACAGACCAGAATGGAGGAAGGTGTTCAGTACAGTTACAGCTCTGTTGGACGTGCAAGAAGCTTCACAGAGAGTCCTTTGCCCACGTTGTGGGCAGCCCAAGGAAGCTGTGGAGAGGTTTCTCTCAGCAGGAACCTGGCCTATGATGCTGTTTCTAGTGGAGAGTCTCAATGAGCCTGTAGGGAGGCTTAAGCCTCTTTCTAGGCATCAACCAACATTTGGCCTGGGGAGAGCAAATGAGTCACATCTGCACAGCTCCTTGGCAAACAAAAGCCCTATAAAATTCTGCTTTCTTGTACTCAGGAGTTTCTGAGGAAGATATATTTTCATGGGAATTTACAATTTTTTGCCCTCAAGAGAAACTTCACCATTTCCCTTAATCAAAAGTGGTGTCATTTTTACCACTTAACATCTCACTTCTTCCCATCTGTCCAAAACCACTCCAGTGAGACATGGGCTTGGAAGAACTTGCAAGCCTTGGAGGGCCAGATCCAGCGCACTGACTCAGTTCCTCTTATGGCTCTAGGCAGTGGGCTTACCTATAAATACATATCCCTGTGTGGATGTAACCCCAGCACGTTCAGTTCCTGGCAGATGTGGAGCAGAAGCCAAGAGACAGAGCAGATTTAAACCACGCTCTCTCCTGGAACAGTTAATCAGGACCAAAGCAGAGTCTGCAGCGGTGCCCGAGCAGCAGCGAGGACAGGTCTGGTTTTGGCAGGCGCTCAGCCATGGGCTGTCCTGGGACCAGCTACTGGAAGTGATGGATGTGCTGGGGAAAGACCTCAGCTGACTGCGTGGGCAGCCTGGAGGAGCCTCCTGTGCAGGTTTCCCAGCACTGCTGGGCTCTGGGCACCAGGTCAGCACCCGGTTGCACGGACATTGTCTGTTCTGTTTTGCACTCTGGTCCACCCAAAGTCAAATTTCCAGATCTCCAGCACACATGCCTGTGTAACCTTGTATAACCTCATGTATAACCACATGGGGAAGCAGCTCTTGGGTCTATTTAAGATGTGTTTTGCCTGTAGGTCTGGTGACCATGGGAAGCTACAAACTGCTCTGAAGAAGAGCTAGTTGACATTTACCATTAGGTATACTTTTCTATCATTAAAATGGAAGGAAACCTCTAGGAAAAATGTCAGGGTTTTAATTACCTCCAAAGAAATAAACCCCTGGTAATTGAAAACGTTCAGTTTGCAGTAACCAACAGGGAAACATTTCTCTAACAACCAAAAAGTGGAAGTCTCCAGTCTGTCATGCAGATATTTCCTGCAAGGTTCATAGAAGCTGGATAGCTTCTATGATTGCTAAAAATTGGGGAAATAAAATCAATGGATTTTTCTTCTTGCAATAAAAATATTTTTAGTCTGTGCACACTCAACAGTTTTGCAATGGGGAATATTTTCCTGCCCCCTTCTGTGTCCTTCAATACAGCAGTAAAATACAGACTTTTCCTCTCCCTCTGCAGTGTTTTGGTTATGCTCTTGTCCCTTCCCATTAGGATTTCAGTTGCAATTTCTAATTCTGAACTCACACAGGATGGATCTGGGGACTAGGGAGATGTTTATTCCAAAGTAGACTGCCAACAAGCTTGCCAGCAAAAGGGTTATCAGTGGAAATGAGTCTAGCAGAGCCATAAATTCCAGCAGGTTGTGAGAGAGGTGTGTCATCTTTTATGTTTGTTTACTTGTTTATGTGTTTTTTTCCCCGAGGATAAAACCCAGTAATAATTAATGCTGCTGTTTAACATGTTCCTTCTGAAGAACAAACCTTCTTCCACTGCCTTCCCTTCCTCGTGCTGTTTCTGAGAAGTGCTGGATGAAAACAAAGCAGCATTTTCCAAAACCACATTCAGTGTGGCCGTGCACGTTTGTGCTTGGTTTAAAAATATCTCTACGCTTCTAGACACGTGCAGCTCCTGCCTCTTTCAGAAAAGATCTCCAGTCAAATGCTGGCCCACATAAAGGTGATCTGGACATCAATGCACACGGGTGGACATGGGAAAGAGTCAAGCTGAAAAGGAGGAGGGAGATATGTTCTCATGGACATGGAGATATCTGCATGCTGGTGCTGCCAGGGTGGCATTTAAAAGCAAAGGAATGGGACAGCACAGAGCAATTGGCATATTTAATGTAGGGATAATGGTGTTTTAGTTTTTCTTCAACAGTTTCTCCAGAAGACAGAACTTCCACAACACGGAGCTGAGGGCCAAGAAATGTCAGTTTAATTTGGTCTCTGATACTCAATCAGTGCATGGCCTCAGGCAAGTGACTTATCTTTCCTCTATCTAAACGTCTACATCAGTGAAACAGAGGCGAAAGCACTTTCCACAGGAGCGTCGGTGAGTTTCCATAACTCATTAGTGTCTGCTCAGAGCTTTTAAATCCTGCAGCAGAAAATCCTCTGCAGGCACCAGAGGTTAATGCACTCTGGGGGTGATGGTCAGGAGGACCCCGAGCCTGGCACCCCTGCTCTGTGCCCAGTGACTGACAGCCGGTGATACGGGCACAGGCAGAGGCGGGCGGGTCCCCATCACTGTGATAAGAGGATGCTCCCACTGGATAAGGCTGGGGCTGGAAGAATGCCAGCAGTGCCTCACTGAGAAACAAACAACCAATGTATCAGCCGTGATCACTGCATTCAGCTAATGAAAATGTATGTAATTGATATTTTATAACTATATGGAGAAAGGATTTTTTTTAGGGCTTTAATGGTATCGATTGACGGAAGAAAGCCAGATAGATGTCTCTAAGCTGCAGGCTACAGGGCTAAAGTGCCTTTGAGTCAGGAAATGTATACTTGTTTAAAATTCACTTCAAATTTTCACATCATTTGCAGCTTTTAATGGCATTTTTGGACCCTGGCAATTAATCACGTAGCCACTTGAGTCAACTGATTGTCTCATTTCTGATCAATTATTGTTGTCAACCCCTATAATCTGCATACTGACTTGTACCATGATCTGAAAGAGAGAGCTATCCTTTGGGATATGCTTTGTGATGCTCTCCTTGCATGTGGTCTCTGACAGAACTTCAGCTCTTGTTCTTTTCTGAGGGTTATCACTGTTCATTTCACATGGAGCTGCTTGGAGTGGCCCAGTGGAGACAATTCTGCTGCTCTAAAACCTGTGCAGGTACTGTTGCTCACAATTTCCCTGAGATTGCCTTTTGCTTTGTGCTGGTACAGCCCTTGGAAAGACTTAAGGGGCTTGATCTTTACTTGGACTCCTCATCATGCCACAACTCATTGTAATTTAGGTTTCCTCATATCCAGCTGTGATTACATGGACAATCTTTTTGGCCACAGCACCAAACTGGACGAAGCAACATGTAGAAATAAGAGTTGTTTTTTTCTCCATAAAACAGGAAGATTAAAGAGCAGGGGATCTGCAACAGCTGGCTCCTACTGCAGAGAAAAAGGAGAACCTGGGTTCCCCATGCAGGCAGCTTTAACGTGCAACCCAAATCTGGATGAGACTGGATGAAAAGGGAACGAGTACAATAAGCCTGTTGCAACAAAGGCACGGGCTGGAAAAGCTGGTGAGAAGGTTATTTTAGATAAAGCCCAACAATGCTGGCTTAGCTTTAAAGCCCAGCTTTGGTTTGGTCATTGTAAATAAAAAATCGTTCTGTCATGAGATGGAAAAGTGGATCCAGCAGTAGACACTGCGGGTCCAGTATAGAGTCTAAGCAGTGTAAGCAGTGCATGAGGCTCTGAGATGGTTTGTGTTATCTTCTTTCTCTTTTCTTGGTTTTTTTTTTTTTTTTTTT